>VZDJ01000594.1:18076361-18088128 GCA_008694505.1 Cyanoderma ruficeps
TTTTTTTTTTTTTTTTTTTTTTTTTTTTTTTGGTTTTTTGGTTCAAAAAAACTTGAAGAGAAAGATTTAAGGGAAACAGCAGGAAGGTGGTGTCAGACGCTGGCAGAGACTGGTGCCTGTTGTTTGCACTTCTCTGGAAGGAAAAAACAAGTGAAAGGCTCAGAGAACAGCACGTTGTGATTTAGCCAAGAAAACAAATCAGGTCAACCAGCAATCACACAACATGGGGGGAAAAACCCCAAATCCTGTCACTATTAGGGTAATTTACTGGAGAGTATTTCATTGTCATAGCTTCACTATTTCATACCCAAATTATGATAGATGTTGCAAGTATAACAAATAGGGAGAAAATACAAGAAACACAGTATTAATGTATCATCTAATACATAACCAGGCTGTCGTGAACTTTACACGTTTCTGTTCTTCTGTTTAAAAGCAAACAATAACAAAAACTACAACTCATGATATGGCAAAACTAGCATGATTAATCCAGCTGCCAAACTTTGTATCATCTGCAATCATCATCAGATTTAACAAAATTACATATTTGAAAAAATGAAACAGGTTTTTAAGAGGTATGTAATAGTAACAGGAATTTAGAATATTTTTACTAAAAAGCAGCTGAAATCTTTGTGTAGGTTTAGCTTGTTGATGAGACTGCATTGTGAAATGCAGGGTCTTAACAGCAACATTAGTATTACTAATGATAAAACAGCTCACTGAGACCATGGCTTGTGTATATATAAAAATGTGCACATCCAGGACATATAAATCTGCTGCTTCCTTAACAGTAACCACTTGCATTGCAGTTCTGGATATGGTAGCATGTACCAAGCAAGCAACTGAAAAAAAATCATGTATAGATGCAGAATACAAAGTACCACCTAACAAGGAAGACCAACACGACATTTGCTTTTCAGTTTGAATACTGGTGTAACTCCTCTTAAGCATTATTTGTATCACAATCATTTAATAATACAATTTAATTACAGAAAGGCAATATGCAATCTGATTGTATAAGTAAATTAAATAAGCAATGAACTTCAAAATACAACCACATACTGAGGCCATAACATGCACAGCAG
This sequence comes from Cyanoderma ruficeps, assembly GCA_008694505.1. NCBI lineage: Eukaryota > Metazoa > Chordata > Aves > Passeriformes > Timaliidae > Cyanoderma > Cyanoderma ruficeps. Next base: position 18,077,447 of record VZDJ01000594.1, read on the forward strand.
AAAGCGCTTTTTTAATCTCATTTAAAAATTCTAAACCTGCACCTTCAGGAATTACTTCTATTTGAATCCTACTTGTAACTTTAAAACATTAAAATCCCACTCCTCATAATGACCCTTCATAAGACTAAGAACACAAGTACTATAAGAAGAATTACTTCACTTTATTCAGAGTTAAAGGTTGTGGAGAGCTTACAAGAGAAAGAGAGCCTCTTACCAAACCTTAGTACTGTGACTAAAACTACTGAAACTAAACCATGACATTAATTTAACAGTCAAGAAGTTTCTAAAACATGTATCAAAGACACAGCAACCACTCCCAAACAGCCACCAGCTCAAGAAATAACTGAACTGCCAAAAAAATCCTGAAAAAAACCAAAGAAAAACCTTTGTAATACCAATAGAACCACTCTTTATAATCACTGCCATCACAGTTTAAATATAAAACACTTACTTTACAAAGATAATCACACTCCCTAAACCACTATCACTCTTGAATATTCTACCGATGTTAAAATGATGATTATTAATAATGCGTGGATTTTATTTTCAATTGCTTTATAATGAAAATATCAACTTCTTAAAGGACACTACTTTTCTCATCACTTTTACTAAGAACAATCTAAGAAATAACAAAGGCTATAACATCCTTGAGAGGCAAAGTAGTTAGCGAGAAGGTATTAGGACTCGCACTAAAATTGACTAAAGTAATGTTGCAAAATTTAGGACAAAACTGTGGAACCTATGAGAACACAGCATTAACTAGAAAAAAACCCAATATTTACCAAATACAGCTATGCAGCGTACAGGTTGGGTTAGTCTAAACCACAGGAGTAAAAAAAAAAAAAGTATTACAAATCCTACTTGTAGCGTCATCTGAGGTTGTCTCCATAGAACCAAGAGGCCAAAGAATTCCATGGTGGAGAACAGAAATGGGAAACACCTCTGCTGTTCAACCTACATGATCCCAACCACATCACAGTCCCACAGTGGGAAGACCAGGACCTAAATTATACTGTTTCAGACTTGCAGAACTTTTGAAACTCATATATCTATTTGCAAGATTACTTTCCAATTTCTTGCCCTTCAGCACATAGTTCAGAAGTTTGTTTACTTACAAAAAAAAAATGCAATCCACCAAAAGTTATAGATGCAAGACACAGTGCTTGAAGTATCTACATGCTTTTAGTTCAAGATAGTTACAAAATTCAACAGCTGAAAGGCTGGGCGTGTGTGACACCACACAAGAGATTTTTCTAAATGCATCAGGATTTCCTTTATTCCTCAAAAAAAATTGTTATTTTTCTCTTATAGGTATAGATCTATTAGAAGTCCACAGAAACAGAATCTAGTGCTCCTCAATCCCCCAAATAGCGATTGATCAGTCTTCATTTCCTGTAAAAGGCACTCTGGAGTTTCTTACCACCATCCCCATCTCTTAAAATACGAAGTTCAGAGTGCTCTGTTCATAAGGACATTATAAAGAAAGCACTGCAGCCTTAAGTTTCCACCTACATAAGACTGCAGATACGAGGAGGATACATTGCTTAATGCTCCTGCTGCCACCTCTCAGTAAGCAGAGGTGGTCCTAGGGAATACCAACCTCCTCTGTGACATCCAGTTTCACACAAAAGCTCCAGTAAATTAACTTTCCCACTCCGAAGTGACCAGATTCCTGTCACAGTTGTGTAGTCACTCAACAATCACTAGCTGTCCCTCTAAATCCTTGGAGGACAGTTGTCAGTTTCAGAGCCTTTCCAGATAAAGCTATGGAGCACAAAGCAGGCAATTTTTCTTATTTGTGTATTTTAAAAATACGCTTCAGCACCAAATGCTTATTCGAAGCTTGGAGCAATAAGAATCTATGGTGAGGTCTAAACTTTATGATCTATTAAATTCATAAAAGAGAAAAATACATCCAAACGTTATAAACTTTAACACTCTGCTGGCAGACAGACCATCACATCACTGGAAGCTGTGGGTGAGGCGCCTGGAGTTTTGAAGCACCTGATCAGCTTTCACCAGCAACTGCTTCGGCCATTTTCATCTGTTCAACCACTCCAGTAGTTGGGTCACTCAGAACTGCTAAAGAGCTACCGACAACCTGGAAAGCAGGAAAGCCTGGCTTTCTCTTTCAAATGAGGAGCACGAAGGACTGGTGACTGAATTTGATCTATTAACTCCAAATTTCATAAGGCACAGTGATCGGAAGTAACTGACTCATTTCACAAACTACAGACAATTCTCTTTTATCTGGTTTAAATGCAAAGCACATTTGGATATATTTGTTTCTTATTATGTACGTAGCACAATTAGAATTCATTTTATTTAACTAACAAAGTCAGCTAAAAGCTGTCTAAAGCATGGGGAATTATGTTTCTTAAACATTAAGAATCTAAGCGGCATAGCGCCTTAAATAAATGCATATAGATGTGTCCCCTCCTTCCTACCAAGAGGTATGATCAAATTAGACCAATTAAAATCAACTTTTCTTTAGGAAAAATAATTAAGTACAAATGCAAAATAAAATTAAAAACAATTATTTAATCAGGGTTTCCTGCTCACTGATTTAAGTCATGATTAAAATTAATAATATAGCACTGTGATTTCAGTCAATCCCTCCAGCACAGACCCATCCCAAAGGGTCGCACAGTCCCAGTCTTCCCCCAGCATCTTCAGCACGTCCAACTTCATTTAAGACCTCCTGCTCCCTGCTCCCTTCTTCCAGGACTAAGTCTGAGGTGGATTAAAGCTTACAAGCAGTCATGTTCCTCCCACCTACCACATCTTCCCCAGAGAAAGCCTAGGTGCCAAGATTTTTCTGCTGGTGTATCCCAGTGCTCTGGTTGGGAATGAAAGAAAGGAGTTAGACCTCCAGAGAGAAGGTGCCTAGGAAGGAAGCAGACTCTTACTTCCTATCCCAAACAAAGCATCTCAATAAGGATGGAGTCAAGATGATGGGAAATGTAGGACCCAAAATACCTTCTGATGCTCACTAACGCTTCCCTACTCCTAGCGAACTCTGTCCTTACATACTGAACATAAAGTGCAGTACTTATTCCTTGATATTTTCAGCAACTATTAGACGTTTTCCACTTGCAACACCCGAAAAACTGGGTTATATTATGGTGGCCAGCTTCTGTTTAACTGCTCTCCAACGATCACAACTGGCATTCTCAACAGAAATCCTGACCACTCTTCTTCCTCTGCCCACCTTGATATCCACCCAGAGCAATTTGGCAACTCAAATTTCCCTTTTCTCTTTTATAACTGAAACACATCAAGCCAAACAGAAAAAACTTAATAAAGCTTTTCTTCCTCCCACTTGTGTGCTTTTATGTTTTTTAGCTACAGTTCAGGAACTACTCTACTGCTTAAAAACAATTTACTAACTTCAACATTTTTTCTTGTGTAAAAAAGCTCAGCACGGAAGCAAAATTTTAGTATGGGAGTAAATGGATTGGGAGCAAGCACTACTTCAAAACACAACCTTATACCAAGAACACAAAAAGCATAAAGGATTGTTTAAGCCTGTCATATTTCCATAATCTCAATTCTTAAGGTAGCAAAATTCTACAGAACTTTGCTCATGATGCACTATATATGGTAGTGTTTCCCAGCAGTCACAACAGTATTTTGCAATCATTTAGGATTATCAGGCTCTAAGAAAGTCCAAAGAAACATCAAGACTAACTGCAGACTACAGTTACTACTAACAAGCAAGTTTACTTCAGCTTGGTGGAGAAAAATATTACTTGCTGAAAGAAAAACCATACAAGAAAAAAACATAAAGGGGGNGGGGGAAAGAATGACAGAAATAACAAGCTTTTTTATTTGAATGGAGATAATAAATAAAAATATCCTATCCCTATATTGATTCCCTCTCCATTTAAAATAGAATAGGTTAATGGAAAATTCCATTCCAGGCAGAATAAAACATAATTAAAACAAAAGTTGGCCAAGTTGACTAATTTACTCTATTTGCTACAGCATTTGCTTTTTAGAAAACCAGATTTAAACAAGGATCTGTATTAAAAAAGGTTGCCTTTCCCATTTCTCATTTGGACATGCTACAAAATCTTCAAAGAATTTGGCATAAGCATCAGCTTACTACGAGAATCACATCTTCAACAAAACCAGCAATAATAACACAAACTAGAATTTGTGTGTATCACTGGCACAACATTAATCTCAGACAACACCTGCTCATGTTACAGCCAGCCTAAATGACCTTTTATGATTGCTGTGCTAGTTCTGAGTAAAAATATACCATAATTTTTAAATACAAAAAGTGTTCCTGTTCTTCTCTGCTCCCATATAAACTGGCCAAATCCATAAAATTTTTGATCTACAGTTGAATGATAAAAGACAATAAAATTACTGAGAACTTCCTGTTAAAACAAACAAAGTAGCTGAGGTTTTATGCAAACAACAGAAAACAACAACTCTGGAAGTTTTAATAAGATTCAGGTTGCTTTCACGTTAATGGACTAACATGTTGTATGTAGCATACAGATACAACCTGGCGTCTAGAAGCATTTTCTACACTGGAAAGTTAAGGAGGAAAAAAACTACTTTTGTGCTCAGACACACAACTAACATCGCACCTTAGGTAACAATAAATACAAACAATATACATTTATCAAATTTTAAGGAAAAATTTACCAACAAAATTTGCTACCCATACAATATCACTTCTTCAAAGACTGTCAAATACATGGCATAAGTTTATTTACTGTTTTGCCATCATATATTAATTTGGGCTCAAATTTGAAAACTGAAATTTGCATTCCTGTTGTGTTAATTCAAAGTTCTATTTGGCATTCCATTTTGCTTTTAGCAGAGTACAGCCAACACCACACACAAAAAATAACTTACAAAGCATTATGCTTAATTATCAGATACTGCAGCACTGCCCAATGAGCCAACCATGTCCTAGGCCGCACCAAAAGCAGCACGTCTAGAACATGACGGGAGGGGATTCTGCCCCTCTACTCCACTCTGCTGAGACTCCACCTGGAGAGCAATGAAGGACATGGACCTGCTGGAAAAACCCAAAGGCCATGAAGATGATCAGAGGGCTGGAGCATCTCTGCTACAAAGACAGGCTGAGAGTTGGGGTTCAGCCTGGAGAAAAGAAGGCTCTGGGGACACCTTACAGCACCTTCCAGTACCTAAGGAGGGGGCTATAAGAGAGTCGAACAGAGACTTTTTATAAGAGCATGAAGGGACAGGAAAAGGGACAACAGCTTTAAACTGACCCACAGTAGATTTAGATTAGATATTAGGAATAAATTATTTACTTTGGAGGTGGTGAGACTCTGGAACAGGTTGACCTTCCAGTAGCTGTGGAGGTGTGCCTGCTGCATGCCTGGAAGTGTTCAAGACCAAGGTGAATGGGGCCTTGAGCAACCTGGTCTAGTGGGAAGTGTCCTTGCCCATGGCAGAGGGTTGGAACTAGATGATCTTTACAGTCCTTTCCAACCCAAGACAATCTATGGAATCTCTTCTGACTCTGCCTTGTCAGCATCGGCCTGAACATTCTCCATTTACAAACCAGCACTTTGCAGGTATTTGCTTTAATATTTTTAGTTACACACATAAAGCAGACAAAAATCGAGAAACTTCCAACAGGAAATTGTGTGACTGCAATTATGTGAGCTATGGCACAAGACTTAGTCACACAACCACACATACAGTATGTAAAATAATACCACATAACAGTCTTCCTAAATTCCTGATAACATCTACTGCAGGGCTCTTAAGTGACCACATATACCACACGCAAGTTATAGGTATATAAAACAACTGACAGAACGACAGACATTTACCAGCTACACTAAAATGCAAACAAGAGATAGTTTTCATACAGTAGAAGTGTATAGCTGCAACTGTATTCAAGTCCATCCCAGTCTTTTCATTTCAAAACCTCAAAACATAAATTCAAATCAATACAGCAAAACCATGAGGCCACTCTAGATCAAGATACAGAAGAAAACATACAATAGAAAATGTTGCTGCAATGCATTTTAAAAGATTATAATATTTTAAAAATATTACTTGCTCTAATTTCACCCATATTTTCCAGGTAGTCTCCTTTGATACTGACAAGGTATTGCCATTTTTTTAAAAATGCATTTGTGCAATCGTTATATATGCCAGAGCCTTTCTTTTTTGCTTTTTTCCCACGAGAAACTCCAAAAATACTTTCAGAACTCCCTAAATCAAGGTGTTGAGGGTTTCTGTTCATAATAAACCAGAATCTTCAAATGCCCATGTGAGACATGAGCTGGTACCAGACCTTCACAGGTGAGGTGAGACCAACCACAGCACATGGGGTACACTTTGTGAAGGCCTGCACTTCCAAAGGCAACAGGGACATAACTCTCACAGGAGCCAACCAAAGGGATTTCAATTCACAAACAAGAAGGCCAGGCTGGGAAAGAAGACCTGCACAAGTGCCAAATGCGCTGTATTGGTAAGTATTACCCACTCAAAACCGGCACCAGCAGCGATGCAGCTGTGATCCAGTGTGGGCCGGCAGCCTTGTGCACTGCTCCAAAACTCACGAGCTCCATTAGCATCATAAGGTATCACAAGTTTAGAATTGATGACGGCACAGGCTCCTATAAACACACTGCACTGCAAATATTCCAGGCTTATTAGTTTGATCTGCCATCAATCTTTCACATAAATAAGCCAATGTCTATAAACATACCAATGTATTTATATTTCAGGGCCTATTGATTTCCATCAAGATACTTCTTTGTAAAATGTATATACATAAAGTAAGATGTGTTGATAACATCCCACTAGCATGACTGCAAAACATAAACCCAAGCATGGCAGCCCATGTCGTTTTCAAAGACAGCTACCTAGTGAAGACACAATTTAAACACAACCCAGGAACACCAAGCAAATACAACACATTACAGTACCAAGCAAACACCAAGGTTTTGATTACTTTTAACTCCATAATCTGTATTAGAGGATGCAAATTACAGTACCCAGAAAAATCCAACAGCGTGAGTTGTGAGAAAGAAAAATGTAAATAGCATAATCATCATACTAAAAATGAGTTTCACAAAAAATATTTTTTTTTGTCTCAACAGAGATACTCAAGGACCTCCATAAAATAAATAGGTACATAATTTATACTGCAATAATCATTTCAAGCTTGTATGGCAGGTATTTGAAATACATCCAAAAATATTCTACATATACATATTACCTGCATGCATATTCAAAACAAGAGTTGCAACAGTGAAGAAATCTACTCTCAATAAACTTAAAACTAAGAATTTGAATGGTGGTGGTCTTTTTTCTAACGGCTTTGGTTTCCTAGAGAAGATGAGCACAAAATGCCTGCCACTTTACTCAGCATCTTTAACATATACCATAATTCCTTCCCAGGTATTTTCTAGAGCATTTCATGTCAATCTACCTGCAGGAGCGTGTGCAAAAGTGACACAGAGTGATACAAGTCTGACAACTACTGGTGTGGAAAATGGAGAAACCAGACTGCATTATACGTTTTCAGGATGTCGAATCCCTGTTACCAAGTCCCTACATGGCTTAACAACCAAAAAAAACCAAAAAAACAAAACCAAAACCACCCAAGAAAACCCAAAAAAGCAAGCAAGCAATCTATAGGAAAACCTACAAAACAAAGACTCCCCATCTTTGCAACTATTTCTATTTTAAGTTAGCAAGTTTCCTGCTTGGGCGACGACGTTTTGCAGATGCTACAAGAAATGGTATTCATTAAACTGGGGCAAATCAATTAAAATTATACAACTGCTCGGTATGCAAGTATCTGTGCATAAAAGTTCTCCTCCACCACTAACTGGCGTTCAGCAAATAGTTATTTTAGCTAAAAGCGCCGAGCAACTCACTAGCTGTATTACTGCTACATCTTGTGGCAACACAACACAAGGAGGAAAAGCAGACAATACCCGAAAGGGAACAGCGAAGGGACTTGTTTGCTCATAACCTTCATACAGATATTCCCTGCAAACACCCACAACACCCTGCTGTCGCTGTCGGTGTAACACAAGAGGGGAGGAGCAGGGGAGGGAGGAGAAAAATATTATCATCGAAGGCGTGATGGAGGACAGGAGAAAGTTGCAGTCATTCCGTGGCGGCCGCAAGGCGCCCTGTCACTTCTGGCCGCAAAACCGGCCGCCCCCGAGGGCGCTTTCCCCATGGGGACGAACCTCCGGTGTCGGCCCCTCTCCTTCCCACCTCCATGATGCCAAAAGTGCCCAACTCCCTCCAGCAACAGCGGCTGCATCCTCCGGCGCAGCACTTCTACTTAGCCCTGGCGGAGGGGAGCCTATTTCGGGGAGGACGCGGCGAGCGGCCGCCCGAGGAGACGCGAGCGGCTGCTGCAGGCGGACGGCCCCGGGCACGGAGGGAGCACGGCGGGTCCCCCTCCGCGGCCCGGCGCGGGGGGGAACAACGAGGCACCGCCGCGCTGACGAGCGGGCGGGGGCGGCGGGGCCCCTCTCGCCCGGCGCCCGAGGCTCCGCTCACCGCCACCGGGCCCAGCGCTGACCCCGCGCCGCCGCCGGGGGCACCGGCCTCTCCCGCCGCGGCTTCCCGGCGGTCCGGGACCGGCCTCCGGCGGCGGCGGCTGGGCCCCTCCCCAAGGGCCGGGCCCCCCGCGCAGCCCCGCGGCGCGCTGGTTACCTTCCTTGGGCGGCTTGCCGGGCGGCGCGCCGTGCAGCTGGGAGGCCGCCGCCGCCGCGGAGCAGCCCTGCAGGCTCGGTGGGGACGTGGAGAGCCGGGACCAAGATGGCGGCCCCTCCAAACTTCCACTGCTACTTTGGACACTCATCAAGCTACTTTCCTGGAGCCCGGCAGCCGCCGGGGGCGGCGGGGAAGGCGGCGCGGCGGGGGGACACCCAGCGCCGCGCTCATGGCCGGGGGGCCGGCCCGACACCGGCGCGGGGAGGCCGCCGGCTGGGAGCGAGCTCCGGAGGCAGGCGGGGCGCGGGAGAGACGGGGCGCGGGGCCAGCGCAACCCGCCCGCACCTCTGCACTGCGTCGCCGCCGCCGAGCAGCCGCCTGTGTCTGAGGCCAACCTTCCCCGCCGCCGCCGCCGCTGCCGCCGGGGAGGGGAGGGGAGGGCGCAGGCGGGGAGGGGTCATGCGCAAACACGATCGCGAGCCGAGCGAGCGCCGCGCTCCGCCGGCGCCCAGCCGAGCCCCGCCGAGCCGGAGCCGCCCAGGGGCGGCCGGCGGGAGCGGCGCCAGCCGCGCACGCACCTGCCCCCGGCCCCACCGCGCCGCGCGGCCCGAGCGCGCTGCCGGCTCCCGCCTCCGGGCTCCTGCCCCGGGCCGGCTCGCAGCCGCCCGCCGGCCGAACCTTCTCCCCGTGCACGCCCGTCCCGCGGCGATACCTCCCGGCCTTGCCCAAGCGCGCACCTTCCGCGCCGCGGGCGGCCCTCCGGCCGCCCCGGCCCAGCCGGAGCTAGCTCCCCTGAGGCCGCGGTGTTCCCCTCCGTCTCGGTTTCCTCGGCGGCACGGTTCGCCCGTGCCCCCGCGCCGACCGCCGCGCCTTCCCCCGCGCCCCGCCGCCACGGCCATGGTGGTGGCGGGGCGGGGCGGCGGGGGCGGGAGCGGCGGCGGAGACGGTACGCGCGGCTGCCGCGGCCGGGGCCGGAGCCGCGCCGCCCGGCACCTCCCCGGCGTGCGGCCGCGCGGGGCGAACCCAGCCCGCTGCTCCGGGAGCGCGGGCGGCCGCGCGGGGCTGAGCGGGCTCTTCCCAGCGCCGTCCAGGTGAATGTTGTTCAGGCGGCATCTCCGGGGGCTCTCGGGCGCCTGCCGTTTCTCAGTGTTCTTTTGCCGGACAGGACGGTGTGGCAGCAGAGACTCGGGGGTACTCGGGAGAAGATGATGTCCCGAGGGAGAAGGCTTTGGCCGCCAGCCGCAACCCGCTTCGCCGAGGAGCGGGAGCTCCCATCGGATGAACTTGAAGTCGGGCAGGAGCCATGTACCGGGCCCACCACCTCACCCACTTCAACCACCAGGCTGAGGCTCCCAACTGGGCGCCAACGCCGACCTGGCAAATTTCAAAACGTTCCTCTCTGCCTTGAGCTTAGAGACTAAAATTCAAACTTAGCCGAATTTTTCCATTTTTCCTTCCTTAAAATTAACATTCTCATGACTGAGAATGTGAAATATATGGAAAGTCACTCCTGAAACAAAGCCTTTTAATTTATCAGTGCAACTGGTAAATATATTTTATGTATATTTATATATAACATGGATGACAATGACTTTGATTACTTACAAAAAAATCACAGGTTGCAGATATATTGCATTTTGTGTATATGAAGAATATATTCATCATTCAGGCATGGCGCTTATTTTGCGGTTGCTGTGTGGAGACATCCTGGCCATCTACTAACCTACTTTCCCCTCTATTTGAGAATGACAGGAATAGATTACTAATGTTGGATTGCAGCTCTCTGCACAACACACACATTACTAATTCTGTCTCTTCCTTTTAAAGTGACATCTGTCAAATTATCTAAGATCTTCACCTCCCACAAGTATACAGCATAGCTGGAAGTTTCCGTGCAATTTGGTATTAACTTAAAGTAAAAATTAGTATGTTTACTTGCTAAACAAGTCTGTTCCAGGATATATATCTAGTAACAGCTTTTTTTTTTTTTTTTT
>VZDJ01000594.1:18088145-18295567 GCA_008694505.1 Cyanoderma ruficeps
TTTTTTTTTGGTGAGGGAAGTGATCTGATATTTCAACACGGACTTGCTTTTAAGGACTTGATCCTAAAGACTTCTCAGACTTTACGTAAGCAAATTACATCAGGAAATTTCCAGTACTTGGGAATGAAGTAAGACAGTGCTAGTTCAGTCTGCAATATTAATACTTAGCAGCTGGTATAGAATATTCTTGCTAGGTTAAAACTAAAACTCATAATCCCACAATCCATATGATAGCATAAGTGAACATGCACCTCGTTTCCTGATGAATATATCAAATCTGCCAAGTAAAAAGCAGTAAGTGAAAAAGTGAAAGAAAATCTCTTTGTTTATAGCCCTTTGCATCCACTTAATACAAATCCCTGCTATCATTACAAAACCATACATAAAGTGCTTAAAGAAAATAATTAATGGTCTGAATAGTGACAATAAGGAAGATTACAGCAGGAGTGAGTGTTTGAAGACATCTGCATTGCACCTATAAAGATTATTGTGTGCTCTGGTCAAATGTCAATTACAAAACTTCCACACACATCCTTTAGAGAACAAAAAGACATAATTTCAAACATTACACATAAAATCCAGAGTTTATCCCACATGTTCTTAGGGAAGAATATGCTATGACTGTGGGACAAGTTACAGAGATACAGCAGTTTCTTCTATTTTGAGACCTTCACCTTCATTGTTCATAGGCACCAAATACATCTTGGTGTCCTCGTGAAAGATTTGTATCTAATAAAACCAAATAATACATATTCTTAATAACTGCATACATCTTACTTCTCTTTTTCCCACCAGTCAATTTGCTATTAGCTGGCTTAGGTTTCATGCAAGCAGCAGGTACTGCAATACCAAGGCATAGCAACTGACCACGCCAGGTAACTGATCATATGAATAATGATCAGTAGGTTTCAAATAAGACCATTTTTAAATTATGTCAGTAATTAGAAGGAAGGCCTCCAATTCATGAGATGATTGGAAGAAGTAGAGGTAGAAGATGAGCTTGATTTAGCAGGCTCGTTCTTTTAGGAATGGAAGTCAAGAGTTACAAGAAACGGCAATATTCTTGGAAAGTAGTAAACTATATGCTCTAAACTATATGATTCCAAACTTAAATCAGTCTCTGTCAGCTACAAATCAGGAAAATGCTAGGAGTCAGATCATTAGGGTCTTTACTTTTGATGCTTTTGGCATCTATTTTATATATAGCTTTCTTCCATCTTCTTGGACTTGGCACAAGACAGTAGAGCAACGAAGACCTAGTATCCTTCGATTTGTCCCCTCAATTTTTTGTAATGCCAGTGAAACAGAGGTTTCAAAATCTTTTTTAGTTCCTTGTCAGCCTATCCCTGGATAATAGACCCCTAGCAATATTTTCTTAAAGCATAAGCTATTACTCATAAGTATGCCTCACTGTATATTTGCCAATATTTATGAATTTTATACATAAAAATATGTATACACATGCACTCACCTACCCCATATACAGAAAGACCTACACACATTCTATAACTATGCCAACACCAGCAGCCAATCTGATTTAACCAGCATAGTAGAAAAATAATCTTGCAACTAAATAGACACACTGGTATAGCAGCTTGTGTAGAAAATGCTGAAATTATTTCATCATCAAAATTATGTATTTATGACACTTCTAGGTTAGATGTAATGTAATATGCTGCAAAAACATAACAGAAAAGAAGTACTATCTTCTGTCTTGGTGAATGCTGGAAGTTTGTAGCTCGAACACTCTGTCCTTGCCTCTCCTAACACAGCTGAGCACATCTATGGACCCTCCCGGGATCAGACCAACATGCTCCTGGGTTGGAATAATGACTAGGATCTTCCAGTCTGTGTTCCGTAGGTCAGAAGATTCAGAATGCAGTTTTGGCACAACTACAAGGTAAAATGCCATGTGACTGTGACGGCAAGTGCATTGCTGTGATAGAACACCATCTCAGATTGGAACAGCTTCTGCACCTGTTTCTCACAAAGCATTTCTATTTATGAGCAAATAGGAATGTTACAATTGTAGTAACATTAATTTTAAAGTTTAGTTGAAGTTTTATAAAACTGTTTAGTGCAATAACACTTTTATAGGAAAGCGTTATTTTGAACTCGATTAAATCAATTTTGAGGCTCACTGAATTAGAGCTGTATCCTTAAGCCATATACTGCACTACATGCTTTACAATTTTTTTAATATGGCACTTGCTGGCAGCTCTGAGTTGCAAGGTAACAAAAACATGCATCAATAATATATTAGCAAAAATATCTTCCCTACCAACTTATCAAGATGCAGAGAAGCTAAAATGAAAACAATGTTGTCACATTAAGCCTTCATTTAAGAACTAGACACAAACACTGTGTAAACACAGATCTATTTTTGTCATTTATGTAATTGTCATAAACTGCATTTATTATACCTTTCATATCATCACCACTAGTCAGATCCAGTGATCCACCTCTGCTATAATGACTTTTGTTCCAAATCTCCAAGAAGCCTGCAAACAGCTTTCTGTCAAACCAAACACAAAAATCAAATGGAATTTGGGGGGTTATTTTGCCATAGAAATGTTCCTTTTGATTCCAGTTCCAGCTACTTTGATTATTAGCTACATTACAGTCAGAATCAAGGACAGTTTTACAATCTTCTTGTTTATGTCATTTTAATAAAAAATAATTTGGTTTTAAATGTTCTCTGGCGAAGAAAAAATAATTTAAAAAAACTTCATGGATGCTACATCCGCTTTCTTTCTCCCCATCTGTCTGTTTTCATTTTATTATATTACTTTTCTTCCCATGTCCCTTGCAACCTACTTGTCTGCTCTTCCCTGCAATTTTTTTCTACACTCAGACTATTCCTTTTACAATGCTGCTCTCAGGTAAACAGGCCCCTCTTATCTGTCAGGCTTCTTCTCCATATTTTTTTAAGCTCATGCTTTTCTACACATCTTTCATAGTTCTGTCTCACTCTTTACACCTTATATCTTCTTTCCTGAAGTATCTGTCTTGCCTGGAGCTTATTTTGTTGCCTTTGATTTTAAGCCATTAGAGACAGACAGTGTTTGCAGAGAGCCGTATCTGTATGTGGTTTCCAATAGCAATGGGGCATGTCTTGATGCTTTTTTCAAGCAAAAGTCTTACCAGTTTAGGGTTGTTGGTCTGGGGTTTTTTTTTGTAATTGTTGAATAAGGCCTTCAAATTTTGGCCACAAAACACCGACAATAAGCCTGACAGATGATTAAATATTAGATATTAAAATAACAGTATTCTAATTACAGATTCTCTGCCTCTGTTCCCTTCCAGCTCCAGATGAGCTGGTCTGCTGCATCATTCTGCAATGTCTCCTGTGCTGGAAATAGGGGAGCTGCTTTGCTCCAACTGTTCTGACACCCACCTGGTTCAGTGTCCTATCCCTTGTTCTGTCCAAGCACACCTCCAGAAAAAAGGTAACAGCCCCATAGTCCGCAGATTTGGAACAACCTTTCTTTCAGGGTACTGAGATTTCAGACAGTTGAGGAGATAAGAGAGGAAAGGCTGCGTTGCATATTTAGCTCATCAGTTAATGCTTCCTAATGAGACAAAGGTGGAAGATACAAATATGAAACTGATCACAAAACAATAAAATTAATGATGCCAAAGAAAGCATAGAGTGACAGAAAGAGTATAGCTTCCAAAAGTGGATTTTTCTTGGCTTACGGAATGAATGGGTGGGTAGACCTTTTGGAAGAAATTCATAAGGAAATAAGAGCATAGGAGAGCCAACAGTTACTGAAAGAAGTTTATTAAAGGCACAACAGCAGACTACCCTGATGTAAAGTAAGCACTGAGAGAGCAGCAAGGCTTCATCAGGAGCTATTTGGTTAACTGAAAAACAGGAAGGAATCACACATAACAGTGAAAACAAGAACCGATGACTAAAAATGAGTTTAAAAGAATAGTAAACTCACACAAGGAACAAAGGATGAAGGCTAAGAGGCTATATGAGTTTATCTAGGAAAGAACCTAAAAGCCAATAGAAGGCTACACACACACAAACTGGGAGACAAAGAAAAGGTCAAATTCGGTATCTAAGTAAAAGACAGCAAATAATGTGACACAAAGAATTCTGAAATATTCAATGCTTATTTGCCTAATGTGTCTACAAAATATCTTAGTGTCAGACATGGAAAGCAATTAATTTTAACAAAGGTCTAAGACATGCAGACCAGAAAAGGGAAGGAGTGTGTTAAGCAATATTAAGAAATGCCAGTGTCCAATCCTGCTGACTTAAACATGGAGTTCAGAAAGCAGTGGATAAAGCTGGCCTCCCTCTAGCCTTGTGTCCCCTGATTGCATTAGCCCAGAGCAAAAATTATAACTGAAATTTATGGCTGGAATATTCATAACATTCTTCTGTGAGTTTTCCAATGCCTGATATCAGGGTTTCATTCACACTGAATTCCTTGTTGCCATGGAAGACTCTCTATTTACCTGCTTATTTTCACAAAATCTGTAGAAATATGGTATCTCTGAGACCGCAGCTACTCGGTCCAGTTCAGCTGGAGAGTAAGCAACAAGTTCAGAAGGCATGGTGTGGCCTGCCTGATCATATGTGGGATCATATAAACTGTGTTTCCATAGGAAAATGTGCTAAAAATTACCCTGGAGCACTTACGAGATGAAATAGTCTCTGGGATGGGAGCAGGGAGAAGGTGTTCTGAAGGGGGGTTTTGTTTTGGTTTGGGTTTTTTGAGAATTCATGAACTGCAAGAGAGGTCCAAGAAGACTAGAAATTATGAAAATACTGCCTTTGGAAAGAAAATGCCATTGGTCTCTCATAAATAACCATCCATCTCTGAGAGATACTGTCATAGGTTAATAGGCAGTTAGTGTATGTGCATGAAAAGAACAATATGATAGAAAGCAATTAGGTAGTAAGGCTTTAAAATGTAATCTTGGGATCATTATTGTGTCAAATCTCTCCAATTTCCTTCCTAGAAAGGGCAGCAGGCCTATTGAATAAGAAGGAAGCAGTAAATGTGGCTTTTAACAAAGCTTTAACAAAGCCTTTAGTTGGGTCCTTTCTAATTTTGCCTGCAATACAAAAATTGGTGTAGACAAAGTCAAGTAAGAGTTGACACCCAAGTAGTTACGTATTTTTCCCAAAAAGTATTTAGCTGTTTCCTGACAGAGTAGGATGGCACTGCAGTAACATCCTTCAGGGACTTCTCAACCATCCTATTCTATTCAATTTTTCATTGAACAGTTTGGAAAAGAGAAAAGGGAGTAAACTTGTAAAATTTGCAAAAAGTCTAGAAGGGGGCTGCAAACACAGGTAAGCAGATCAGAATTCAAAATATTTAAATAAGGTGGGAAACTGCAACTGCAATAAGCTCATACTAGATGGACTGAAATTGACAAAAATAAAATAGAGTATATTAATATAACCTCATGATGCTTTAACAAGGCAACAGGATTGCAAAGAAGGATAGGAAATTTCAAGTGGATTTCAAACTAAATATGAGTCAACATAATGATGTTGCAGAAAGGCATTTCACATTCCAAGATGTATTAGGAAGTGTGCAGTATGTGAGATGCAGGACCTAATTATTTTGCAATCTTCAGTGCCGCTGAGGTCTCAGCTGGAGCATTCTGTGCAATTTTGGGCAATGCACTCCAAGAACAATTTCAACAATTTGGATGGAGTTGAAATGAAATCAACAAGAATGATATTTTGAGAATATGACTTACAAGGAAAGACTGAAGAAATGAGGCTTCGCTTCCTCAGAAAAAGAAGCCTGGGTGGAAAATGCACGAAAGGTTGCATACAGAAAGTCATGGTCAACTGATCTTAGTACACACCTGAATTATAACAAGTAACTGCTTATTTTGCTTCAAAGAAGAATAGTCCAGATATAAAAAATGAAACAACAACAACAAAAAAATCCTTTCAACCTAAAGTCTAGATTATATGGAATTGATTTATGAGGTTGTGGAATCCCCTTCATTTGTGGTTTTTAACAGCAGCCTATACAAACATCTGTCAGGGATGACCTAGTTACCCATTTCCTGCCACAACAGGGATAGACTGGACTTTTTTTTTTTCCCCCCAGTCTAATGATTTCATGACTGGAGAACCTGTTTCATTTAACTTGGTTGCTACAGATTAAGCAGTACAACTGTTACGACTGGGGAGCCAAGGCCTTAGTGAAATAAAACAAACCTCCACATAAAATAAAAAATAATTCAGAAAATTTTAAAAAGTAAAGAAAACTAGCTTTAGCATTTTTTAAACATATATGTGTCAAAAAGCATTATTCTTTATTAATTACATTATTTCTTAAAATACAATTTGATTGTCCAAAACATACCTTTTGCAACCATTAAGAAGTCAAATTGAGATTTTGAATTCTTTTAAAATAACCAGGGCACAAAAGTTATTATGATGTTAATTCTTAATGTCATTATTTAAAGTGAAGTAATATCAATGATTTTCATCAAGAAAGAGAAGTGATACATGAAATGCAGAAAACAACTCACAGAAAAACTGTGAACGAAGCTCTGTCAGGACCTCAGGGATATGAGGGTGTTATAAACTGCACAAGAGCTTTTCTCCTGTACTTAAGATGCTGTCATCAGAAACCTGTGTTTGTCCACAGCAGCTTTAGGTATCACTGTTACCGATACTCAGATAATATCAAGCTATGCACATGCACAGACATACAGAGTGCCAAACTATGGCTGCAGCTGATCTGATGACACTTCCATCCCAAGAACTCATGCAATCCCTGTTAAAGAAACCAAAACATCATTTATGTTGAAATCTTCATGACTACTATTAAACTTTTTTGATTATTTCTAAAAGTTAGTTTTTAAAAATACTTTTTTCTTCCATTTTTCGTAACTACCAAGAAGGCCTCTTCCATTTTTCTAAGCACAGAAAAAATTCTGTTCCAGGATAACATTTTAAATTATTTATTTAAAATTACTTGCCTAAAACTCTAAAATAGTTGTTTTCAGACCAAGCTTGTAGTTTACAAAATGTACATAGCGTAAGAAGGTTTTCAGTTGTTTTAAACTCACCAATCAAGAAAAGAATTCATCTCCTACTACTGGTCTGCAGTGGGATGAAAGGAAATAAGTCAGTAAACCACAGACATCTGGTTCAAAATATGGGATGTGTGGCCAAAGGCTTTAGCAGATTCTACATTACCATGATGGCCATCAACCTTTGCAAAATATGTGAATTATTAAAACTACACGAAATGGTAACTGATCCAAGATCAATGTAATTCCTTTCCATTTCTGTAGACAGGTGTGTTTAATTCTCTGTGTGTTTGCCAGACTCTGCTAGGTGAAAAAGAACTGTAAAAGAATTCACTAAAGTAGCAAGACAAGAAAGCAAAATGCTATTGCTTCACTTGGTGTATAACATTCATAAGGCAACTGAGGAGATTAGCTTTAATTTCCAATCTTAACACACAATTGCATGCTGGCTTTTTACAATGCAAAAATGTGAGCTGGAGGATGTTACAGGAACACTGACACACCAATGACTTTTCCATTTTCTAGATTGGATTTTTGATTGTCCTGCATGCCAAAATGTAGGGCTTTCTCCCCCTTCCCAACCTGGTTGAAAGCACAAAGAAAAGAGATGAACTACATAATGTAAGAATTAGCATAACTGTTTGGGGAATATTGAGAAGAAAGTACAATAGTTGTGCCTGTAAAACTAAGTTCTTATGCATGCAAAAAAAATCAAATGTATACAGCTGTGCAGTTTCTACCTACAAAGTAAAAGTCTGTGCTTATAAATATATGTTTTTGTGGCTGCAATGTATGTAGAATTGCTTCTTTTTAAACCAGCTCGAAGTGAAATTGAGTTTTAGGCCTTCCCATTTCTCCACCAATATGGTATAATATTGCATATAGAATGAATGGCATCATAAGGGAATTCCATTGTATCTCATCTCTTTTTTTCACCAAATTGTATTCCTAGACTGTTTCCAGCAGCTGTTCATCTAATTCATCAGCAAGAACCATATTCAACAAGATTATACTGCTTTCATTCCTCTCCTTCAGAGAAGCAGAGGAAGAGCAGAAAAGTAGGAGAGGTAAGAATGCAATAAGTGAGCCTATAGGAAAACACAAAATTCCCAGAGTCCTGCAACTCAGCTAAACCCTAGCTATAGGCAAAACACCACAAACTGCTCTTTGATGTGTTAATTGAAATTTAGCTTTCCATTTTCTTCTCAGCACAAGGGACACTAGCTGTTCTTGAGAAAGAAAAAAATTAAATGCCTGTCATACAGTTTTTCCTTGCTTACTTCAACAACAAAGGGTTAAGACAGGCATTGAAAAAGCATCCAAGAGATTAGGTAAACAAATAAAAATGCTTATGTACATGTATATATGTGCATGATGATAAGACAATTCCTATACATCTTTCCTTCTCCCCTTGCTGCAACACAGACAAAAGACAGTGTCAAGCCTGTTAGGCCTCCTCCCTTTCTCTTCTGCTACAGCTTTCAGAAGGCACAATCCTTATTAGTATCACAAGAAATAGGGATTTTGCAGTTCAAATGAATCACATGTTCTGGGGTGTAATCAATGGCTAAATTTTAAAAAAGAAAAGGTCATAAGTTAAGGATTGAAACTGCAAACAAACCGAGAAAGGAATAGCAGATGTTAAACATGCCACAATACGTAAAGATGACATTAACTCTTACCTGCATCTTATCAAAGAAGCTCAAAGATTAAACCAGACACATTCATCTCTTGCTTGTAATTTGCTATATGGCAGTCTAGCAGTGTTTCACTCAAGTATTAACAATCACAAAAAATACAGATGGGAAAGAATTCTGCATGTCCTTCAGCCAATGCAGGATTTTTCATTTTGTGTTTTTCTTTTCTCGGTTCAGTATCAAGCACTGGAGATTTTTAGTGGTGGATCTGCAGCCCAGTAACTCTGAATACACTGGGGTATTCTTCATTATGGTGTAGCTTTGCTGATTTTTCTAGAAGGCAGACGAGGTTTTTTTGCTGCACTCTTATTAGCCTTCTAATTCTCCAGTAAGTACTAAGGGGGTTGGGTTCATAATTCTTGCCAATTTTAGTAGGAAGCAGTTACTGTCCATTAATAATAAATATTTATATTTGCAAAGTTGTTTTTTCTGCTATGTTACATCTTGACCCATAGCTGTTCATTTCACAAACAATCCATATTTGTTGCATATTTGTAAGAGTCAGTATCAGTATGCAGATACTGTAGCATGTTTTGAGGATGTCCTGTTGCTATCTGGATTGCTGTGCAATTTATATCTTCCATTATGATCTTATTTTGAGATATATTTCTCATCTATGCTATATTTCAATCCCCCTTTTTTAGATTGTCCCCTATTTGTTGGCCCTGTGCTGGTAATGAAGTGGCTCTAACTGAATGCTTTCAGTCTGGTCTGACAGATGTATGCCAGGATGAATCTAGTGTCATAGTTCATATATTAGAGAAAAAAAAATATCAAACCTGCATTGTCTGCAGCATTGATTAAGGGACAGCTTGAATCCCTAAGGCATTTCAGAGCATACTGCTAAAGATATTCCCTGTCAAAATAGGAAAATTTAATCTATTGTACATAGAATAAAAAGCCAAGTTCTGGACACACTTAGCACACAGCCTGAAACACACTAGCATGAAATGAGGCAATGAAGTGGTCTCACTGTGCCAAGCTGAGTATCTCAGGATGTTGACATCTAATACCACAATGCAGAACTTTGCCCAGTCTTGAATAAAACTTCCAGTACTTTCAGACAGTAAAAGGACTCTGTCCCCTCACACTACTGTTCTGTTTCCTTCTGGTTTGATATAAATAAATCTTTTTCACTTTACTTTTTGGAAATAATTCAGTGAAATATTTTTCTTGCCTTCTCAAGTTCTCTCTACCACATACACACATTTCTTCAAGTGTTTTCCCACTTGCAATCAAGAAACTTCAAGTTTCTCAGAGAGGATCATTGCAAAGAAATTCTGGGGCCGTCTTTAGTATGAGTCTTGTTTTCTCTTTTATAGTGACAGAAAAAATCCCC
Organism: Cyanoderma ruficeps; assembly: GCA_008694505.1. Lineage (NCBI taxonomy): Eukaryota > Metazoa > Chordata > Aves > Passeriformes > Timaliidae > Cyanoderma > Cyanoderma ruficeps. The sequence continues at coordinate 18,098,211 of VZDJ01000594.1, forward strand.
AACACAGACTATAGCCACTGCTGAGCTTAAAGCTACAAGGCACTCCTTGGTCTGAGAGTCAGCTGATTTTACATGTGCAAACAAATACAGGCAGGTATGAACTGAATGATGTCTCAGAGCCCCCTTCATTTGGAAGAGGCAATTACACAATGCACTGAAGCACCCATAATGGCTCTATTCCTGCATATATGTATAAGCTTAGCAGAAGGTGATCTCCATTGCTCTGGCAGGAGGCACTCAGACACTATTCAGGGAAAGAGTGAGTGTTTCCATGTCATTAATCAAGCTGGTGTCTAACATTAATACTCTGATTGACAGGATGCTCATAGCAGCTATTATTGGTTATGGAAGTCATTCAATGTTGTCCTCTTCCTATCATGTTGCATTCATGATGTGCTGGCAGAGGCAGTATTTTATACATTAGCTTTCCTAGGAAAGCCCAACTGCACCACAGGAGTAAAACTGATCATCCTGAAGTCAGATATAGAATCCTAGGTCTTTAGGATCACAAATTCCAATTATTAATCCAGCATTAGAAACAGGGCTAGAATTTCACAGTAGGAGTTACTAATCCTTTATTTCTTATCTTTGTCTCTCAGGAAAACTTATTTTCACTTTTGAAAAATCTTTTATAAGAGTCAATACTGACACATAAAAAAGGATGTCTATCAGACTTGACCAGTAAAAGACAATGCATCTCATCTTCTGCCTTCCAAAGACAGATTCACCATTCACATTCATTTGTCATAGAAACAGCAGTGAAAGCAATGCCCGTCTCAGATCAAGGGATTCAGTCAATGTTTAAGGGTCTAGAGAGGCAAAGAAGACGTAGTTTGCTATCTGGTTACTTGTCATGCATATGCTTAATAAAGCTTACAGCCCTCAGGAAGAGCCAAAAATCAGTCATAAGACTCATACAGATGACTTTGTACACAATTTGCATTGTTTTCCACAGAAAGTCCCACCCAATTTTCCTATCAGACAATTCCACTTCAGGTAGAAAGGGTAAGTGCCTAATAACACACAGGGCTCTTTTAGCTGCTTGCACGCTAACAATCAGTATAATTGTGCCTAGTTTTTTATTTCAAATGGAGACTACCTGCTTCCCATCATAATGGTCCTTCATTAGAGGACCTGTTCCATCATGATTTATATGATACCCACGCAAGTTCCCAACGGGAGTTACACTTTGAATAATAAAGGTAACTTCTTTGTTCCATACAGATTTTGTGCCAGTTCTATCTCCTTTTCACTTATTCTAGTCACTATTTTGATCTTCTTTTTGATGACAGTACCACAGTACACTCATAAATTCATATGCCAAGTTATTAAAAAGTTTTAAAAAACCCAAAGAAGTTATGAAGTACGCTGTAAAACTTGTTCCAAATTGAGTTTTTAGATTCTCATGTATAAAGGATAATCCATGGCCAACGGCACATACTCATTTATTTACAACAACATTTAGAGGAAAACAAAATAGCAGCAAGACATTTCTGCACATCAGTTTCTTTTTTCCATTCTATTTTGAAAGTATTTCTATATTGATTACTGACCACAACTCAGGCATGCACAAAGCAACACAACTGCTATCTACGTAATTCTATGGTTCTATGTGGAACAAGGAAGAAGCAAGTCAACTTGCTTTCTTTTGGAATTTTCATTTTGGTTTACACACACATGCACACAAATATAGATACTTATGTTCCTTATCTGCAGTTTATGATACAGAGCTGAACAATTTCCAAAGAAAACATTGTCATGGTCAAGGTTTGCTCTTACTGCAGAAAGATCTATTGGTGTAGATGACCAATGTGTTTTATTTCTGAGCTTTAGCAGATCTCTAAAGTACTTCAAATCTCATTCTTGGAGTGACTAGAGAAAATAGAGGAGAATACTGACACCAATTTATTATTCTTTGAAAAGGTAGAGCAAAGAACAGAGTACAGATGAGCTGCATCCTCCACCTCTGACAATATACAGCATTTTTCTGTCTTAGCTGCACGTCTTCAGTGCCAAACTTACCGCTGTGCGTGTTACCATATGCCCCTTACTAACCCAACCACGAGCAAGCAATGAGTTAACAATGAGTGAGATGAGATGATTATTCATCAGGGTGGGACAACTTCTTACACAGGTTCATAACCAATTACAGTTTACCAGCTGTACTGAACTCAAGGATTTCAGCCATGCCATGCCTTCTTTTGCTGATGGGACATGTACAAAATATCCAGGCTGTCTGAGAAACCTTTGTTCATGTATGGCTTTAATCAACCGTTATTATGGTGGTTATCTTATCCAAGGCTCTTGTTATTTAGTCCTGACATTTAGCAATAGTGAACTGTTTACTGGATATTTTCTCGTCATGGGATTCAACAAAATGAAAGCAAATATTACATAGGGATTTTTTGGGAAAAAGTTATGATTCCTCTTTTACAGAAGCTTTCACTTTTCAGTACTATCATTCCAAACTAGCCCTTCTACCATCATATGGTAAAGGGTAAGAGTAGCCCTTTTGACAAGAAATGCTGCAGAGGAGTAGAAGAAAAAATTCCATCTGGGGACAAGGGTGCCAATAACTGAGGCTAACGCACATTCAAAATAACTCAGGACATCCCAGACTCCAGCTGAAAGAGCAGCTGCACTGTATTGCTAAGCTCCCCTAAAGACAGTGTGAGTGCAGAGTCCACAAAGACATTAGCTTTTTCCTGCTTTTCAGGATGAGAACCAAACTATCACCCTGTCTTAATACAAACAAGTACTTACTGCTAGCAGTAAACTCAAAAACTCTACTTACAATCTGATGTGTCTAATGCTGAGTATATTAAATAGAATACGAAATATCTATTCCTTATTACTGATTTGGGTTTTTTTCCACAAAGCACTTCCTGAGTGTAATTCACAAATTAGATTCCTGTCTGATTTCAATATGATTTTGCTTTTGCATAAAAATCACAAACAAATTCCAAAATATTACAAGTCTCGAGCACCTTGTTAAATACTATCTTGTCCACAAAGACCGTACAATATACCTGAGAGATCTACACACAAAGGCTGAAACAGAAGGAAACTGAAATAGGTGTATTATTAAGAAGCAAGATTTCTCTTATACTTCTAATCAGTGTTTTCTGTAACCCCCAAGGCAAAACTTCTTATAACCACTGTCTACCGGAAGGATTTACTGTCAACACATACGTACACTAAAGGAATAAAATTACCTCTGTCCACATCCACACTACCCCTTAAGACAATCATTTTCAAAATATCTTTGTTCAGCAAAATAAGCATTGTTTGAAGTTTCTTTATGGCAGACTAGAATCAAAATGAAGGCAGACCTGCTCACCACTCAATGCACTTGCCTTCTTTTTAATTTCTCACAGGAATGAAAAGTATATTCAGCTTTTCCTCCTTCAGCACCACACTCTGCCCTTGTAGATTACAGAAACATGAATTTGTGAAGGCTGTTTCAAGTAGAAGGATGTTCCTATGTATAGAAATGATGTTAATTCCTGTCACTTTGAACATCCAAGTGAGATCATTGTTAAAGCTGCTTCCAGAGGACCAAGAGAATTTGTGCCATTCAGTTCAATGACTTTCTTCACCTCTATTAGACTAAACATAATGTAATGTAGCCAAACCAGATTCCAAAGGTTAGTCTTTCATTTAGGCAAAATACTGGAGATGCAAAACCTGTGTAGCACTTACAGGAGTCTAGCATGGATTCAATAAACCAATTGAACATGAAAGGAACATCCTTTCTAAATGCAAATTATTCAGGTGCAATTTGAGTTCCTTAAAGGTTACTCTTCAGTTCCCTCTCCCTGTCTAATAAATGAGAATGCAGAATAGCTTAGTTTCCTTTTTCAAAATTCTTCATATCAAGTCATTCTGCTGCTTCTGTTACCGGCCTTTTCTGTATCAAGCAGATAGAGACTCTGGAGTGTTCTTTTCTGTGACTGCTGAACAGAACATTCCATATTAGTAATTTTTTTAAGCATTTCTTATAAAAACCTAAAAACTAATTTTAAAAGCAGGTCTGACAACAGCAATATGCAGATACACTCAAAGTGCAGCATTTTTTCTTTCCTTTTAATTTTGTCAAAAAAGTCTACATTTTCCTATCTGGAAGCATAAAACCACAAATATCAAGAATGTCCCTGAAAACGTAGCCCAACAGCTCTTGACATTACACTCATGTGTCAACAGATCCCTGACAAGGTATGCACAGTAGTTCTAGATCTGACTATGAAATTACTTTATGATGAGATCTTGTCTTAAGTGAAGTCTGTGGCAAAACTTATACCTGGCTTCTGTGGATCAGAACAGTATTTGTTGTATCAAATTAGAGCCTAGGAATCACATGAAAGAAAACATGCCATATTACACTCTAAGTGTCATAATAGAGGTGTTCTCACAAGAGGGTCTTTATTTGTGCATAATAATAGTCACGGACCAGTAAGCTGCAGTGGGCCCTTTGTGGCAAGGAACATTCATTAGAGAAATTCACAAATATATTTTATATCCCAAACTTGCATTCTTTATGGGAATTTAATTTTGCCACAAGTCATTGCCACAAGTGGCAGCATGGTCAGAATTAACAGGGATGAGTGAAACTGGGATAAGAAACACTAGCAGTATTCTGAACACAGTAAATATTTTGCATTTTCCGTGGGGTATTTTTTTCATAGAAGGTTCAAACAAGATATAATAACTGGTCACACAAAGTTAAGAGTTCAAGCTGGAATTGTGGCTATATTTTAGATAATCAATAATTCATTCTATATCTCTGTCTCATCTCAGCTGTATTCTGTGTTTTTTCAATTGTATCAAGGCCTCACCATTATATATTAATGGTAGAACACATGAAATAACTAGTATTTGGAATGCTGTAGGCAGAAAATAGACAAATAACAGTAAAAAGTTCAATTAAGAAAAAAAGATAAATCATGGTTTTCAGTCTGTGTGAAGACAGCACCCAAAATAAAGACTATTATAATAGAAACTAGTAAGAAAGTCCCAAATTAATACCTTCAGCATACCATGCATAATTGAAAGAAGGATTCAGCCTTCTCCAAAAAACATTAGGGAATGGGCTGGATAATAAACATTTACTGATTTTTCTACTAGTGGAATAAACCAGGACTTTCTTGTTTTCTTTATATCTACCACAGACAGTAGAAATACATTTGTAGGTCACCTATTAGGCATTTATCTTCTGGAACCCAGAGACCTTGACTCCACCTACATGCCGCTGAGAAACTCCATGAGAGCAACAGACAAGATGTTTATGGCTAGGGCCTGACCTTTTAGCACAAGTGTCAGAAGAGTCCTCTGTCCTAGTTCAATCAAAAAAAGATTCTTCTCATCACACTGCTCCTCATCATTTCTTCTCATCATAATATTGTCAAGAAACCCCCTTTTGTTGTAAAATCTTCTTAGTCTCACACCAGCTGGAAGGAAACTGATAAAATTCAAGTATTTTCAAGATTTAATGAGTTCCTAATTTATTGTGGCTTTATAACTCAGACATGGCCGACTAACTTTTACAACCTCAAACTTTGCCTGTTTTAAGTTCTCACAGAAAATGAGGGCACAGTCTCATTTTGAAGCTCACATCTTATAGTAAGGTAACGGCTGCTTTTTTGACTGATGAATCAGCTGCACATGAACTGCCACTGTACAAAAGCACTGCATGTTGGATGCAATGGCCAGAGCTTTGTCACTTAACATAGCTACAGGTTTTTTACATCCTGTTAAAGACTTCTGTTCCCAGCTATTTCACCTACAAAAAATAGCTCTTGAAACATACAGTGCATACTCAGGATGAAAATTTGACACAAAGTTTAAATGAAAAAACTGCTTTTCCTCAAAACAGTCTTCTGCTGCCATCCACTTACTAGATATTCTTTCCTTAATTCAGAGTTACAAGGAGTTTTGCCCACTTGGACTGTTAAGCAATCTAAATAATGAAGCATATGGTTCACTCAAAGCAGAGCCAGGCACTGGAGCACCCCTGGGCCCTACCTGCCAGAACAATACCCATGGGACCTCACAGCTTGCCCCAGGACTCACTTTCCTGGAAGACCTTGATGGCTGGATGGGTGATGGCACCTGTGCTGCACAGGCTCTGCAACAGCAGATTTGAGCAGAGAAAGCCAGGGGTGTCACTGCCTGAGGTCTGCCCTGCCAGAGGCCGGGCCACTGCTGGCAATGTAGGTGCTTAGCCAAACTGACATTATTGCTGGCCAGGCAGGATTTCTCCCTCCCTGCCCCACATTTTCAGGTGGCAAAGCATTCAGCAAGCATCTCTTCAGCTAGGATCTATGCAGAAGGCACAGAATGCTGTCAAAATAAAACACTGAACCACCAATATAAAACCTTGTTTTATGGAATGAGTTCCTACTGCATAATACTGAATTATAAAAAATTATCTAAAGTGAAAATGCCTGTTTTAATTCTGATTCTGTCACAGCGTTTTGAATGTCAAAGGTCCTACTTCAGCAAAGTTTCCAAACAAACCAAGTGTGCAGACCACCATCAGAAATAAAAAAAACCCCACACCAATCTATGTACTGAATGTGAGTATAGTACACCAGCTGCAAAGGTGATGTAATATAAATATCTGATAATATTATTCGATAATATTATTATCAAACTGACAATTTCCAGACACACTCCCACAAACTCCTTATTCTCTGAATATCCATAGCTAAAACCCAATTTAAGAGACAAAATTCACTCCTTCTAAGGCTTAATCTAAACTTCCTTCTTAATTTAGATTGCTCTTAGGTTCCCTCCCCCAAAGTCTACTTGTTCCATTCTCCTCTGCATATAGCAAAGGCACACAAGCTACCATGAGGTGATTCTGATGCTTATTAAACACTGAAACTTGTTACTCTTCTATATTTGTTTTAATAATTTAAAAATTTTAATTATTATTTTGTCATAGAAACCCTAGTTCTTCAGGAGTATATGTCATACAAGCACAGCTTTGCTTTTGATACAAGCCTATTAAGAATGAAATCATTCATGTCACCAATGCTGCATACGAGTGTCCATTGTTAGCAGATTAGGCCTTTAAATGTTCACCTCTATATTTAGAAACCAAAACCCAAATGGCCAGCTTTCCTGATGACTCAGCATCCATACTGACTGCAGAAGAATGTAGATCCCCAGCAGGCCCCTTGCATAAAAGTGCTTAAAATGTCCAAACGTGAAAGTTACGGCTTGTTTACTTTTCCAGATTAAGAATAGAAAGATCTTTATTAACTTTCCTTTTACCACTCCTTCCATACAACCATTTGTTTAAGGAAAAACTTCTAAGCAAACAACATTTCTCTCTTACCTTGTGTTAAATGCCTATTTAAAGAATTTCTTTTTTCTGATGCCTGGATCTTTCTTTACTTGGATGCCAGCCAATTTCCATTTCTCTACCTCTCAGCCTGATGATGTTCTCATTTTATTTTTATATATACACATTTCCATATGCACATGTATGTATGTATATATATAATCTAAGCCCATTAGGCTTATCTTTGGCAATAACTGTTTTGTTGTGGTTTTGCTTTGTTTTGTTTTTGAAAGAGACTGTACTGAAACTCTCGGAGAGATAGAAAAGGTTGCTCTAGGCTACCCTGGGGAAAGTTTGCATGTTCATTATTGATCTCACCAAACAAGCTGGGCATGAAAACCAAGAGGCCTGAAATTGTCATTGTTCATGTAGTTACACAGTGATACACATGCATGTTTATGTTAAACTTTTTATTTATTCATTTTATGAATACAATCAGTAATACTTATGTAATGTATACTTAAAGTATCTAAGTAACACTTACTTACACTCCACTCGAGAGTCTCCAAAAGCTTTATTAAGATAAATCAGAAGGTAGTGCAGCTGGAAACAAGAATATAAAAATGTTATAAAGTATCACATGCATATATATAGCATAACTCTACCAAAAAAATTGCTGGCAACACACCAGATAAGACTGCTGTATATTTGATCTCATATAGGAAAGGAAAGTCCACTGGAAAAAACACTTAGCTAATATTTGCCTACATTACCTTCAACTATCTGTGACTTCCAAAGAGTGTCATGTTTGCTTTGTTTTTTTAATCTGATTGACTAATTTAGAAAAAGAAGAATGAACAATTGGAAAAAAATGGAAGCCCAAAGCACAATATAAGTTTAGATTATATTGCTTTACTGATATTTCCTTAGAATCACCTACCATTGTGCAGTCTTTTGGTAATGAAATAACGCAATGTCTGTGAAACGTAAAAACAGGAAAACATGCATTTTCACTTTCTGACAATGCATTAAAAAAAAAATTCCCCCCCTCTTTTTTTTTCCCCTCTATCTTCACAAACTTTGTTATTTTGGACTTCAAAGGTCTTTTAAGTTTGAGAATAGGCATACTTTCTCACAGGAACTTTCTCAAATATTTGAGAAAAAAAACAACAAATACAAACATGTCTTAAGGATTTTATTACAAATCACTTATCTTAATCAATCATGCTTATCTAGTTGGTTATTAAGTTCCATAAAGTTTATTACCCACTGCAGAATTTTGTAGGATAAAAAATTCTGAATACTGTACACAAAAATATTAACACATGTAAGCAAAACAAATTCAGCCCTTAAACAAAGTAAGAGTAGCAAACAAAGTATTTTTGTACTTCAATGTTAGTAATTTTATCTTTACAGGTAGTATTAGGCTCTGTCATGGATTAACCCCAGCCAGCATCTAAACACCACCAAGGTGCTCACTCACTTCACTCTGGTGGAGTGGGGGAAAGTCATGAGGGTAAAAGCAAGAGAAGTCATGGGTTGAAATAAGGACAGTTCAAAAGCTAAAGCAAAAGCTGTGCACACAAGCAAAGCTAAAGAATTAATTCATTCACCACCTCCCACAGGCCAGTAGGTGCTCAGCCATCTCCAGGACAGCCAGGGCTCCACCACATGCAATGGTGACTTGGGAAGACAAACACTGTAATTCCAAATGTTCCCCCGTCCCTCCTGTTTTCCCCAGATTTATATGCTGAGCGTGACACTGCATGGTTTGTAACATCCCTTTGGCCAGTTGGTGTCAGCTGTGCTGTGTCCCCTCTCATATCCTAGTGCAGCCCCAGCCCCAGCCTTCTCACTGGTGAAGCAGTACAAGAAGCAGAAAAGGCCTTGATATTGTGCAAGTGCAGCTCAGCAATAGCAAAAACATCTCTATATAACCAAACTGTTTTTAGCACAAATCTAAAACACAGCACCATACCAGCCATTGTGAAGAAAATTAACTCTACTCCAACCAGAATCAAAGCAGGCACCATTAATCTGGATTCCAATTGTGAGCAACTACTCAATATCTTGAAGAAGCTCTATAGACTTTAAGAGTCTTCTGGACTAAAACTGACATAAATGACATTGAAAATTTGGGTCAAAGATTCAAAGGTTTTTTTTTTCTTTCAGATTAAACCCTGAGGCCTTTTACTAACATTGTTTCTAAGTAAAATAAATATTTACTGTTTCTGATACTCTGCCTCCAGGCAATTGATGCAAAAGAAGAGTGTGATTTAGTAGCTTGATAAATATCTTAAGTGATATAATAATACTTGCATGTTTTGTAGACTGTGTACCATGCAGCTTCCTTTTCCATCTGCTTTCTTTTGCTATTAAAATAAGTACATGTTGAAGAATAAGAACATAAACCCAAGGTTTTTGTTGATTATATTGATTCCTCATAAACTTTGGTAAAATAAAATGTAGCCTTACTGCCAGGATGGCTTTGTTTTTCATTCTTTGTATAAGCTAGCTCAGACTGTTTCTGATTTAAAAAGCAGATTTTATTTCAGAATTTGGTAACTATCACTGAGGATTTAGTCAATTCACTAATATTCACTCTTGAATAAAAAGATGACATTTTTAACTGAAATAAGATAATGACTGCTGTAATTTATATGTCAGAGAAAGTCACGGTCAGCAACAATGACAGCTTTTTCAAATTTTTTCTTAACACAAACATCTCTGGTTGTTAGATCGCAAAAATTCAAAAGGGATTAAATGAATGATTTTGAACAGCACTGTGTGTCATCTCTGGGTTTAGCTCAGCCCATGTGTAAACAGGCTTAGCATTGTCATTGAGACTTGCACCCGTTCATGCCAGGGATTAACATGCCAGCGTCTCTCTCTGTGAAATCACAGCTCCATGCTAAAGATGCAGCTTCTCTCTACTGTTATTTTCTTTTCATTTTAAGTAAAAGCATTTAACTACAGGCTGCACTGGTAGTTTGTGGGGATGGAGATTAAACCTGAAGTGAGCACAGAAGATTCAACTCTGCTCCACTTCAGAGTAAAAATTGTTTCTCTGAGGGATTGTCACCCACATGCAAGTGCTAGAGTGCAAATCTCCTCCTTGAAATGCCTCACACTGCCTTTTCACTTCTCCACCCACAACTCTTTCGCATGCTCTCAGTGTTGAGACATGTAATCAATGTCATTGGAAGCTAAGCTGCCCGATTCCTCAGAACAACATCTGAGTGCTGTGCTTAGTAAGGAATGTAGCAAACAGAGACATTTAAAAGGGCAAACCTTTCCTAGTGTAAAATAAAAGACTAGTGGTAGGTTTGGATTCTCTAAGCCCATCTGCTAAATCCTACACTGCACAAGAACCCTTTTATTCAAGTTCAAAGATGCACTCCTCCATTTAAAGAACACTTCTTATATCAGAAGGAAATGGAGGCTAGAGTGTGCCTGACTCTATAGAAGGAAAAAAATTAGTGTTGCTTTGCAATGAAACCCTCCAAAACAGCCAGTCTCAACCAAGCATAATTAATCAATTTTAACTCTTACAGCAAACCAATTACTTTCATTATTTGGCTTTTGACTTGTCCACATGCCAGTTTACATCCGGGAGGTACAGGGAAGTGTGGCAAGACTGCTGTCTCTCTCCTGCTCTCTCGGGGATTCTACTGAATTTGTCTTCCATATAGAATACTAAGTACTGCATGATTGCTAAAGGACTACATGTTGTCATGCCAATTAGTATGTTCTCTATTTTTCTACCTTTCCCCCTCTATTTTTTCTTAATTTGGTAACAGGGTCTACTAGACCCATTTTGTATTCAGACATATTCTTCAGCTCTACTGTTGAGGTGAATGTTAAGCAATGTTAGGATCTCACAAAAGGTAATGAGAAAGGTTTTAGGATTGTTATTTCTTTGTTCCTTTGGTTTTTTAATTGGAAGCATTTAAAAATCTTGAACAGTAAATACGCAACATTTCCCATTCACACGTATAAAATGAAAATGTAAAAATCTAATACAACCAGTTTTTGTAACTCACCAATCTTTTAGCCTTGTGAACATTGAGATTTCTTGTTTTTATAGGTCACGGTGATAAATATATACAATGAAGGTATGTTGCCTGCCAACTTGACTAATTTATCTTGCTTTTTGTATCATGTAAAGGTATAAATTAGACCTTCTAAATACTAAAACATAACATTATATGCCATTCTCACATTGTCTATCATTCAATTCCCAAATCTGTCTTCATATGAAAACTCCTAGAGACATGAAAAAACTTCACTATCTATTTTTACTGCATCTTTTTCTTCTTGCTGAACAGGACACACTACAGAGAAGACTATACATTGGATGTATGCAGTAGCTATAGAGCATTCTATTTTTACATCATACTTAAAAAATTTAACATTTTGGTTGTTTTTATAACTAGCAGTATACACTAAGTCTGTTTTTTAATGAATTTAAAATTTCATTTAGTATCAAAACACAGGAATGCCTAGATTATTCTTAATCTAATTATTTATCAAATTGTATATGTCATCTGTGGGTTTTAGCCTTATTAAGTTGATTCACTTGCTTCCTTAATCTTCTGAGTTCCCTTCAAAATTGTAACAAACTGATCAATAAAATATCCTCTGAAAATGAGACTATCTTGTTGCTAATTCCTTTTTCACAGCAACTATTGACAAGTTATCTTTAGCTAACATTAAGTATACAAAGCTTCAAAACACAGATATTAGCTTTAGTATTCTTCAAATACATTATGCCTCAAATAAGCAAAATTTTCAGCCTCTTGGATAAGTGCTCCTCTGCAACCGTAAGTGTTTTAAAACAGCAAAACATATTCCATCTCTAAATTGCTGTGATCCCAGATGAAGGCTATTCTGCTATTTTTCTTTAAGTTTTATATCTAGTTTATACAAATTCATTTTAAGTTCTGTTGAACAGATGCAAGTATAACAGAAACTGATATTGGGAGGCTCTTCACAGTGATAATCTGCAGATATTGTCTTGATTTAAATGGGACATCCTAAGAACACATGGAGTAAATTTAATTGTTCTACCTTGATTGCACACAATCAGGATACAGACACTTCTGGTTTTCTCTGGTATTTGCTTCCCAGGAGGTTAGGATTGTAGCTTCTGTCAGTATAGAGTTCTACTTGAAAGTAGGTAAAAACATTGTTCCCTAAGGAGAATGCAAAAGCAGGCGTATCACACACTTGCCTGCACTGTTGAAAACATGTGCATAGCACATACAAACTACAACAAATGAAACATTCTTTTTAATATATTGAAATGCATTGTGCACATATGGATAAAAGAGAAAACCTGTAGTATTCCACTAAGATGTGAAAATACATTACCACTTGGGAGAATAAAAACTTTGAAGATAGGTCTTTTTACCTCCAGTCCTTACACTGGTTGCTTTGTTTACCCAGATTTCACCCTATTTTTGTGATGAATTTCTCTCCACTTTCTCTTCTTGCCTCCACTATTTCATGTCATTTCATTTAATTTAATTTCATTCATTTCTAGGCTCAAGGTACTCACCCTACCACACTGTATCCTGTTACAAATCTTCTCCATAAACCATGCCCAGTGTCCTGTTCCTCAGTTCCCTGTTCTGCATCTCATTTTTCTTGGTCAGTCTATCCAAGCTTCCTTCTCACCCTAGCTCCCAGAGGAAACACTCCCTTTTGCCTGCCTTTGAGCTGCATTTTCATCTCTCTCCCTGCTTGCATGTATAGCTCTTGCTTTCAAATCAGACAAGTTCTCCTTTTAGTGGCTCGGTACAAGCAAAAGGTGAAGGATGGTCTCTCAACAGAGGAGTTTCCTTCCCAGCTCAAACCCCAGTCCAGGGCTGACCTGTATGCCAGGAGGCACAGGCAAAATGAAGAACTTGCTAAGACACCCATGGCAACCCACTGACTACATACAAAGGGCAACTGCATATAGGAGACTTACACTTGCCCAAACTCTGGATGATTCTTAAGAGAAGGGGAACTGGCACATATCTGATGTAAAATACCCTCCACGTCCAATCCTTGTCCCAAGCGTGGAGAGAAGTTTACATATACTGAAAGGTAAAGTGAACTGTATTATTAACAACAGCAGTGTTTAATATTTTTGCAACATGCATACATGTTTTATTTCCATGGTTGTCCAACCACTCATGATGAAGACGCTGTATGGAGGAGAAATGGTTTATATATGAACTACTATCATAGACATCATACCCATATTCCAGGACAGGTTGGATGGGACTTAGAGCAACCTGGTCTAGTGGAAGTTGTCCCTGCCTGCAGCAGAGGGGTTGGAACTAGATGACCTTTAAGGTTCCTTCCAACCCAAACCATTCTATGATTCTCTGAAACTTGACTTAAAATGATTAAAAAATACAGCCACCACCACTATATATAATTTAGCATCTATACAACTGCATTCACACAAAAAGAAAAAACAATCTGTACAGAACAAAATAAAACTCCCTTTTTCAATTCTAACAATAACTCAGCCAGCCAAATCTACTGCAAATGTTTGTGTATATAGCTCCTGGGAAAACTGTTCAGTTGTCTATTATGCATAGGAAAAAGAGGAAGCAAACCATATGTCAATGGATCAAACAGCGCACTAGAACAGTGAGTAAAGTTCACACCACAAATGAAAATGAAGTAGCAAAATTTATATTAAGTGATTTCCACTGTTGTTTAATACAAATTCTGGGGTTGCTCACTATAAATTTTTAGTCATTATTAACTAGCAGAATCAGGAGATTAGCTGTACAGTTTCCAAGAAGATAAACTTTTCCCTAGTGTTTTAGAGTTCTACTCAGCATGATGAGTCTCCTCATCATGCCTGCATTTGGCTGCCCTCTTCAGATTTGGTGGATTTGTGAATATAGCACAAGTACCTGCCTTGGCTTTGCTAGAAAAAGGCAACATTTTTTTAACATATGCCAATTGTTATTGACTAGATACTTCAAAATTAGTGTAGGAAAAAAAGTTGGTCACTTTCTTCACTTTTTAACTGCCTCACACTTGCTTAAAAACTAAGCAAGGTCTAAACCACTAAGTATCATGTATGTCTGGGCAAAAAAACCCATAGTATTCACAAATGAAGCCAAAGCTCAGCTCTAGCAGAACTTTCTCTAATTGTCATTAGGAAGCCATGCTTGAAACAACCAAAAAACTCCACAAAAAATTAAAAAAAAAAAGCTATTATAAATTAAAACATTTAGTATTTATAGAAAGTGTATAAATTAATTTTAGGTACACACCTTATTAAAGAATCAACTTCATATGTCAAAAGTGAAACTTAAGTGCAGTTTTCTATATTAATGAATTAGTTTTTCTTTCCTCCAGAAATTAATTAACAATAAATCATTTTAAACTGTCTTTCCTATACAGATGTCTGCATCTCTTTTTCTTCTTTTACTTCAGTAGTCTTTCTTGCTTAATACAGATAATTTGGAAGTGTTTCAAAAATAAGTCTTTGATTAAGCTTTTTGAAAACTGAAATGTCATAAAGCCAAAATACAAGAAGTGCTACTCAGGTTCAAAAGTTCTTATTGGGAATGATGCCTTCGTCCATATTCCCTTCTGTGAATCTTTAAACTGTTAAGACAGTGGATATTCTACTCTTAAAACAGTAGCCGATCTTATTACTTTCAAATCAGGCACCATTATTCTAAAAGAGGCAGCCAATACTTACACTGCAAATCGTGGAAGAGAAACAGCCAATTTTGCTTAAGGCCATTCAAAATTCAGGTTTTATTTTTTTTTTGTGATTTCACACTTCTGTTTAACTAACAACACAGCATATTAAAATCTTGCCAGAATCAATATATCCTCATGAATGCCAAAGCAAACATTACATTAGCCTCTACAAATGGAAAATTTACGTCACACACATGGATAAGACTGCACGATGCTCAAGAACTTATCATCATCACTCCCCTGGAAAATTCTACAAGTGAAAATTATTTGTGCTAGCTAAGAGCTATGTATATTCAGAAGTCACAATTAATAAAACTGACTAGCAACATATTCCAAATACAAGGAGACATTTATTTATATTTTCCGTGAGGGTGCTGCAATCTCTTAGGGCTTTAAGAAACACAGTTGTGTTTTAACCTTTGATTTATACCACAACAGTTTTATTGAAGGTTACAATAATTCCATTGTTAACCAAAGCCTCTTAATTCATAAAACAGTATCCTCCCCTAATGGGAGTTTCAAATACATTAAAAATGCAGGATCAGACCTCTTATTACACCTCATTCTTGAAACACATCTGGGTTAAAGGGGACGAAGATACTTGACATCCCTATTTAGATAATTGTTTTCTTCCTAGAAGACCATGAGTCCTCCTTAGCTTAGCAACTAACAACTTGCAAAAAGAACAACTGGCTGGGCTGTCAGTTTACCCTTCAGACTAAAACAAAAGCAACAAAAGAGACTTTGAGTGTCACTGTATTAATGGCACTCAAAAGTATGTTATCAATTACATGCATCCCATACCCTTGTTTAAATATGAGATTTATTTTATTCATTCACCTGTTTCTTGTTCTCTCCTCCTTGTGGCAAAGTGATTTAAAATTACATTTAAATAGCAAAGTGGCATAGTGGCGTTTTTAAATACGAGCTCAACAGCCTCAGGATCATGTTCTACATTTGAAAACTGCTTGCAGTTCAGTTATCTTCTTAAAAGAATTTGAAGTACTAATGTAGTCCTGTCCTTTACTGTATTCCTGCCCAGTCAGTAAAAACTATTGTGTTTTTTCTAATATACAATATCTAGGAAAGCAACTTGTTTTTGTAAACAACAAAAAATATCTCAGCTGCCAGGTAGATTACCATTCTAGTGTGATCACATTACCCCACAACAATATTAATAAAATGTAGTCAGGACTACTGTTTTTGCTCCTCCCTCTAAGTGTATCTAACATACCGTAAAAATAATATTTGTATTTATCTAGACAACAATCCAATATTAACTATTTGGTTTCAGGACTGTTTTGGCATTTTGATAATTCTTTTCTACACAAAACATGTTCAGTTCACAACCTAGAGCACTTTAAATGTAATGCATTGTATTTGAATTTGGCATGTTCCTTATGAGCATGCAGATGAAAAGTGGAGTCTTCAGCATAATAAATCAGTCACAGTGGAGGACAAAAATCATTGAGTAATCTGATATGTATACATATCACAGGCAGTTAGTGTGAAATGATAGCAATATGCAAATCAGAAAACGATTTTTGTCTTCATTATTTATGCACCAAGAAATTTCCCTCCAAAGAGGAAATACAGTTGTAAGACACAGTGGTTGAAAAGGACTCAGAAATTAACACAGTGGAGCTGCAGTAATAGTGAGAACAGGTATTCTGTTTCTCTAAATCTCCAAAACAATTATGCTTCAGACTAAAGCTTTTTACATACTGTGAATTTCAACAGGAATGAGGTATACATTTATATTTATTGACTATTCATAATCAAAGGAGTAAAATAATGCCTGGTCAGTTATGAAAAGATTATTGCATATAAAGCAGAAGTCAGAAATGGCCTATTTCCCCCCCAGATTTTTCTCACATATATATTTACAAAAAAAAGGAAGTCAGAGAAAGGTTTTCAGTTCAATACATTTATTGAACTTTTTTATACTTATCAGTGCCTAACACAACATTTACTGGAAATATCCCTACTTAAATTTGCTTCACTTTCTGAAGTTCAATTATGTACTACATTTCTGGAATACAATTATTTACAAGGGTGCCTTTTGGTGGCTTCTTCAGGATTATGCAGAGATAGCAATGGCTTCTGGAACTTGCTTTGTATCCAAACTCGTTGCATTTTCACTTTTTTCTTTCTGTTTACTTGTAATCGCCGATCAACTAAATTCTGTACTTCAGTTAATCCAGCCAAGTTGAACATGCTCCATACCTCATCTATTTTTCATATGAAGAATTATTGCAATTAAAAAAAAAAAGTCAATTGTAGAATGTAGTAATTACCAACCTGTAGTTTATCCAAAGATGGAAGTAAATCTGTTTTGCAATTTGAAAAGTAAAGGACCACTGCTTGTAATAAGGCTTTTGTTAGAAATTCATTTTCACAGCTCTTGATTTATATTGCAGTAAAAATTGTTATGTTGAGGCCCAAACCACATTAGTTATTACTCACAGCATCCATAGATACCCTTTCTTCACAGGGTTCAAGATGCCACAGTTGAGTAAACAAATGCATGCCATTTGGTCACTGTTCACGTATTATCAAGATAAAGCTATTTCCCCTGACAAATGACAACCCAGACTTTTATGCCATATATAGCTACAGACTCTTCTTCCAAGCATGTTTAACTTAATTTTAACAGAGAAATCATGTGCATGTTTAAATAATAAAATTTGAGCATACAATTACACACAGGATACTTAAAGAGAAATTTCCAGTGATGTCTGTAAGCAACCTTGCAGGACCCCAAATGCAACAAGTGTGCACACAAAGGCAATTATTTTCTTATGACAGTTAGCTTTGGGCTTTTTAAAAGCAGAGAATTTAAAAACCAGCCAATGAAACTTTCTCTAAACTTATGTTTTAAGATGAGCTTTCACAATCCAAATCACCTTGAGAAACACTCAACCCTTTCTATGAAACTATAACATACCATACCTTTGGTAAAGAAATATACTCTGGTTCCATCTCCTCTGACATAAAAATTTTCTGACAAGCAATGACCTAAGAAATTAGAGCAGTTATGAAAAAGGACATGTCACTTTTTTTTTTTCCAGAAAGAGCTAAAATGAACAGTGAACTACAAAACCATTCAGGAATTACCTTTTTTAAAACGAAGTTGAGCTGTATCATATCTTCCGTAGTCTCGAAATAACAACATTCCTCCAGGTTTCAGGAGCTTGGCCAACCTATTTACAACCCCTTGCATCCTTAGAGAATAGATGAGATGCTGGTGAAGTTTGCAAACATAAGCAACCAAGTTTGCTGCCACAGACCAAAAAGGCAGCGCCACCTAAGAATGTTTAGGACAGTTTTGCACACACAGAAAGAAGTGTATGTGCACAAAAAGTGAAAGTGCTTTGAGAAATTTCATTCAGCAGAACTAGAAGACATTAATTATACAGCTTGAAGAAAACTTAATACTTCCAATTCTGGAACCAAATTTTAGAGGTGCCTTCTAGCAGAATTCAAGTGTGTTAAAAATTGACTACAAGAGTGGCAATTATCAAAACCTAAAGAAGACAGCCTAGAAAGAAATTACTAAGTAACAATTTGCTGAATATAAACATGTCCCTCTCACATGTATTGTCTGTCTTTTCAAAGTACGTAAGTTCTGCATCATGATTCCCTTGGTTTTCTTTTTCATTTCCCATTTTCAAAGTTGCCAGAGAAAATGTATACTGAGCAAGATGAATCTGGATCACATTTTCCTTTATGCAGTCATTTTAATTCTATGAGATGGCTGTAATGACTAACACTTCTTCAGAAAGTGGGTCTCACAACACAGATAATTACATGAAAATCTTTCTGTGTGTATACACACATATGCACACAAAAGCATCCATGTCAGCCCTGGGGAAAAAATACCCAACCCAAGCCAAAAAACCAAAACCAACAATGACAACCCCCCCAAAGAAACAAACAATAAAAAGAAAACAAACAAAACAGAAAATCAACCACAAAACCCTCAAATGTATTGTTAACAGCCTAATAGGAAAAGATCCACAGAAATTGTGACAGAACATCTGATTACTGCTTCTACAGGCACAGTGACTGAATGAATCACTGCTGTCCAATTTCTTTCTGGCAGCATCACTAGTTACAGAGATCTGAAGTCACCTGATTGAATTGTTTTTGAAACCTGGACCCTGGCTTGGTGTGACTTGTGCTCATCTCTAAATAAACAGAAAGGAGAAATATCCTGTGCAGGGGAGGTTTTTCTGTATAAAGCTAATCACTGGTAGCAGGGAAACAGCTCTCAGACTTAGGCAAATACTGTTCTGTACAGCAAGCCATTTTAATGACATTCTTGAAGTAATAAATGTATTATTACACAAACAGCATATATTTCCCATCATATAATCTAGTTAGAGTGAAGAAGTTTAACTGACATGCCCTCTTCACATTTCTTGCATGAAAAAAGGGTATTTTCACAATTGGCCAACCTTAACAGTCATAAAATTTGGTTCATTAGACATCAAGAGACATTAGCAAAGGCTAACAGTACTGAACATAACACCACACATGAAAATTAGATCAAATATTGTTAATCCAAACTAGTTACACAATTACAGATGCATTTTAGTTTAAAAGGGCTGCATGTAAGCATTTGAATGTGGCTAAATCAGCAATCTAAGTCTATATCAACATATTGTAAGGTGTTAAATCATTAATGTTTGGTTTTGATCACTAAAAATAACTACCTTCTAGAAGACTGTCAGTCTGGTTTTTTAATTTTTTTTTTAATCTGTCACTTCTAATAGAGATGAGCTTAGTTACATTAGACCCCTTGTATTTTGATGGAGACTAGAGACTCACTAATTATAATTAGCCTGACCAGCTTTTCTCTTGAAGCCTGAAAATGGTTAACAGCATTTAAATACCTTATATATGCTGTAGCTTATTAAATAACAAAGATTCATCATCTTCTTTTGCTATTATTGAAAACCTCCAGTTAAAAAAGAGATTTAACCCATTTGCTTTGCCCTTTAGTCTTCATTTACCTGTCAGGATGAATAGTAGAGAGCACAAAGACAAGGAGAATGACATCCAGGATCTCATCTGGAAATGGATAGGGTAAAGCATCATCACACACATCATGAACAAAGGCAGAACACCAGGCTGAATTGTAGGACGAATGTGACTGTCAGGAAAAAGATGAAAAGAGGCACAGAGAGAACAGTAGTAGTTAATACGTTTACTGTGACTCAAGAAACATTTTTTCTTCAATTATTCTGCATTGTAAAACATCTCATATAAAAGCCTATTCTGTCCGGTATTTTACTCAAGCTGAGAAGCAAGCCCACTGATGGTATTCATTCCTCTCTGCATACAGTATGACTTTGTTCTTTGGAATATTGAAAACTTCAGTTAAAAGTTGTCAAAGCCATCACATTCTTTTTCATGAAGATGGCTTCCTGGCAGCCTCCTGAATTACAGGCTTGTAAGGTACTCTGAAGCGAGTGCATGAATTACCTTTACCAGCTCCACTGCTCCTGAAGCAAAATCACAACAGTATAGAAAGGTTCCAGGTGTATTGCTAGGAAAACAAAACCAACATCAGTTAGAAAATGATTAATGTATAAGATGAAAGTCTACATCAGTGTTCATGAAACTTCAGAGGGTCCTCTGGGGTTCTCCACGGGTTTGATCAAGCATGCTTTATTGATGTCTAGCACATGGAAAGCCACATGGGTTGTAATGAACCAATAGGGCAGACAAATTCATAAGAATACCAACAGACAGTTAGTACAAAAAGAATTATAGCCTTGTCAGGGAGGAAGCAAAAAGGGAAAGAAAAAAGGTCATAGAGGGCTGTCAGAACTGTGACAATGTCCTGGTGCTGTAATGCATAAATGCACATTAATAGGTCACGTTTTCTTACAGGAGCACCGCATTATTAGCCCCATGCATGCAGTTTAATTAGCAATGTGATTTGGGCAGGGATGTAGAGTTGTAAAAATCATTCAGTTCAGTAGAAGTTTGAGTTTCCATGTACCACCTTACTGTTGTTCTGATTTGATTAAGCATTATTGGTTATTGTACTCCATTATCTCCTTTGTTTTCCAGCTAGGATGAATAAGAATGTCCTGTAACAATGTTTTTCCTTCTCTTCCCACCCAAGACCCAGCCAGCTGCAAATTTCCTTGTACCATTCATCAGATACTAGTAACTCCAGGGAGAAGTTTTTTCACCTCTGAAAGATAAACTCAAAACCCACTGAGAGATGACCTCATAACCAACTCATGATCAATTTAATTAATTAAAAATATATTTAAGATTTTGGATAGATGGCTTCTTCAGAAGGAAATCAATAAACTCTGCCAGTGCCTGTAAGATCTCATAGTATGCACTGCTAAGCTAGTGACTCCTGAAGGCTCAACAGGAGAATGCTTCTGGAACAAAATATACTCCATGCATGTTGCTGAGCAAAACCTTTATCAGCTCTGTGACCACCATGAGAATTGATGAATTTACATATTTATTATCAATGAAGACAAGCAGGCAGGCTTTGGACCCAGTCAGCCCCTTGGGAAAGGTTAAGCTGATTATCTAATAGACTTGTTAGAATGTTGGAGTTTTTAAACTTTTTTTTAGAGCAGAATAGGAACTATGTAGAAAGTCCACTTAAGACAAAGACATGGCTTGATCTGAATGGTGTTTTCATGACACACTGTATTAAAAAACGCTAACTTAAATTTTAAGGGAGGCAGAGGGAAGAGGTTTAAAAGTTACATTACTAACCTAAATGAAATTTTCTTTTGTAGCCAGGGTACACTTGCTTGACACTGTCTTGTTTTCATATGCGTAAAATTATATGCATATAGTTATATTATTTTATATGCATATAATTGCCAGAATGGCAATTTTTATATTGTTAAATATAGAGTAAAACCCACTGTTCTATAATGCCGAGCCTGCTTTGAGATAAGAGATCTTTCCATTAGGTTATATACAAGACAAACAAGCAAGTTGCTCAATGTATCAACCAATGGGATTGAAGGATTTACATACGAATGGAGATCTCCAGGAAAAAATCTACCTAACGAACAGATTCCTAATTATCAGAAATGTCAATCTATGACTAATGCCTCCTGTGAGGAAAACACAAAAGTTTGTTTCATCTTTTTCAATACAGCCACATTATATCTTTTCCTATATAGGGTTCCTTTCAAAGCTTTTATATGAAACCAGGCTCTCCTTTCACTACGTGTTGTCTAAAGCAAAGCATTTGCTGTGGGATGAAGATGCATTGCCAACATGTAGAGGTTTCATGTATGACCCTGGCACATCACTCAAGTCCTCCAGCTGTGTTCCCATATCTGCAAAATGGAGTATTTTTGTATAGTGGTGATACTAGCAATCAGAATTCATTGATAGTATAATGAATTGTGTTGTTCTCAAGCTCTTAAAGGCATGAATAAAAAGAAAACTATTTCAACCCCTGAAACATACATAACCTTTCCAATAAAACCTTCCTGCCTACATGGATAGGAGGACGAACTGCCATAACAGATTTTTCTAAAACTGGAAGCTAAGTGGATTAAGATGCTTCAATGAATTAAGTAATGTGATACAGGACTTGTGCCTTGACACTGAAACCACAAGTAATGAGACAAATATACCAGCCAATTCAGAAAAAATAGAACTTCTTTCCAGTAGGTCGCATCTATGGTCTCTACAATTCTGGCCTTCTGAAGAGACACCTGATAGCTTTACAGTGATCTATAAGACAAGAGAATATTTCACCTGCCTGAGATTAACTACAAGAAATCATCCTGAATGCACCCAAAGACAAACTTTGTCAGCAAATATGATTCCTCAAGACCAGGGCAGAGCAATATGAGGAGTATCCTATGCTGATGATACCAACATTATTTGTGGTCTGACACACTAAGAATCTTAGGGCTGTAAAATGGTTCATTCAACACTTCCTGTAGCACTGATCCATCACCAACACTGGATGAAAATGGAGATGTGAATACAACATTCATATTTGGAAATCCAACATTATGTACCATAGAACTTTCAGAATAGGAAAGACACTGTTTCCAGCTCCACAACCAACCTAAAATCAGAAGAGAAACATAAAGTTAAAATAAATGAGCAAATAAAACCCTTTTTGTTATTTTTGTCTTAAATTAGTTGGCTGGTAGGACCCATTTCACTTGAAGGAATGTTGCACAGAAAAGGTATAATCAGCTCATACTACAATTCTCAAATCATTTACATGATCACATTTCTCCCCAATGTCTTCCTAAAGTTAAGAGAGAATCCATCTCTCAAACTGCATAAGAAAATGCAATATTCTTGTGCAATTTCACCATTTGGCAAGAATGTAGCAAGTACTTGCACTTTTAGACAAAGGACTTAAACTCACACCTTTCCTTAGGAAAGAAACATGACTTTCAATGAAAATGGAATCTGACAATCTAGCCCTATTCTGATTTGGGAAAAACTTTAAAGGGAAAACCAAGTCCAGCTTTAGGTTTCTCTGAAAGTTTCTGCCATAAATTAACATAGTATGTAAAATTCCAAAGGCTTATTTTCTTGATTCTTAGTAAGTGTCTTTATCAGATTCTTGAGTAATTAAGTGGAGTTCTATATGATGGGCAGAATATTTGCAGTGCATTACCTCTAATATTCGGTAAGTGGCATCACAGCCAGGAAAGGATTCTGCCTTGCCAAGTTCTTCTCCACAGTTTTTACCTTGAGGATTCTCAGTAAGAGCTTTTACTTGATTTTTATTATATATGTATCCTTGCACAGCAGTAGAACCACCTCCATAATTTTTCTTCCAGTATTTTTCTCCTTCTTCAAACATTCCATCTTTGAGTGAAAAGCTGTTGTCATTAATTATTTTTGTGTGTTCTGAAGATATTTTTTCTGCTTTGAACTCTTGTCTCCTTTTTTCTGGAAGAATTTCTGGAAACTCTAGAAACAGCCAATTGCGATCTTTGAAAAAATTATTTTTATGCGTCTTGTAAAATTCATTCCAATATTTACTGGCTTCTCTCTCATATTTATCTGAAATTAAAACAGAACAAAACCTTGGCGAATATGAGTTTAGCTAGAAAATACTCTCAAACATTGTAGAATTTGGACCAGAAATATATAGTTTAAAAATCCACACTTCCACACATTGTACATTTAAATTAAAACATGGATTTTGTGTCTCACTTTAAGTTGTGCTCAAAATAACTCCCATGAAGGTTTAATTAGATTTTACGTCACTTAGGATGGAGTAAACAGGCTTACTGCACTATTGAAAAAATGTAGTGACATCATAGAATAGCACCACCAAAATACACAATCTGAAGATTCTAAGACAAGCTTGCATATCTCAAATTATAAAAACAATGCATCTTTTCAATTACTTAAGAAATAGTACATTGAAATTCTTTCATGCTTTATGAAATTCTGTAATCAATTGCAAATTTGTTGGTACCTTATCACCTCTTAAAAAAAATTTCCAGTTCTGTGAACTGGACTGATAAATGCTACTGCATAGCAAATGGACAGTAATTCACACTTAACCATTCAACAATACAGAAGGGACATACTTGCTTTCTTATTTTCAAAACACTTCAGAGTCTTAAAACAGACCTTTATGTTCACTTTTAATTCACAAAACAATCTGAGTGTTAGAATGTCAAAGTGTAGAACTGGAAGGGATTTCACACAGTCAGGAAATTCATACCACAAAAATCTGTCTAACTTATTCTTAAAATACCACCTTTCACATACAACTTTCTTCAGTAATATATTACAGTCCGTAATTTTCTACACAGTTAGAAACCTTTTCCACTACCTAACTAAAAACTTCCATCTTGCAATTAGTTTGAGCAAGTCTTGTCCCAGCTAGAGATCAAGCGAAGCAAAGATTACTCTCTTTTCTCTTTGCAACACCTATTTACATATTTGAAGTATTTTACTATGCCTCCATAAACAATCTCTTTTCTAGATTGTCTAAACCTAACTCTCTTCTTTTTGCTTTTTAGACTTCTGATAATTTCAATTTTTCTTCTCTAGATTCTCTCCAATTGATTTACTACTTTTGGGTGTTGTGCTCTGCAAAGGCATTATCATTGCAGAGCAAAAGGAGTATTTTATGAGGCTTACAGGCTGCAATCCTGTTTATAACTCCCAGCTTGCCATTTTGCAACAGCGTGACACTGCTGATTCAGCTAGTGATTCACCACAACTCTCAGATCTTCTTCTGCAAAATAACTACCAAGCCAATTGTTCCAAAACCTAGGGTTTTTTTTTCTCAAGGAATTATTCTGAAGCAAAGAAACCTGCATGCATTTTTAGCAAATTTATATATTTCAGATTATTTTTTTCCACTGTGTCCAGATCTTTCTGAATCTTAATCCTGTCAATCACCATGCTTGAAATATCTCTTTACTTAACGTCACCTTCAAGTCTCTAATTTCCTGAGGTCACTTATGAAAATGTGTCCAAGCAGAATTGGACACAGAATAAAACGCTCCTCTGCCCAGCACAGCCTTCCATTCCGAAAGGATCTCTCTAGGCATTCATTCACCCAAATGCAGTTTCATTAGCTCTTGCTTGCCTAACTTGCTTAAGAAAATGTCAAGTAAAGCAAGTCAGAAGCCTGACTAAGGATAAACTTCAGGACGTCTGCTGCTTTTCTCTTATCCCCAGGGCTTGTAACCTTCTCCAAGAAGGAAATTAGCTTGATTTTACATGATTTATTATTGAAAAAAATATTTGTTGGCCAGTATTCATCTCCTTTGTTCTTCTGAAGCCAATGTCTGCAAGCTCTGGATGTACTCTTCCAGTATTTTTCCAGGAACTGAAACTAATTATCTGACTCTTCTTTTTTTCCCACCTCCCTTTTTAAAAAGGAAATATTCTCCTTTCTGCTTTTCCACTCATCCATGTACTCTATGGATGTACTTTGTAACCTGTTCTTTCTCAGTTCAAGAACAAAATCTTTCCTCCTTCTCACTAGCACTAATTGTGCTGGCCACTGGACTGGAGCTAGGTAACCCTTTCAAAGGAAGGCTGATAAAAAGATAAGAGTTACAGCTTTTCAAAGTCTCTTTTGTTGATGGTTTTCCCTTCCTTATCCCTCCTAAGTACCAAACCAAATCTTTTTTTTCTTGTTTTTCCCCCCCTTATTTCCAAAGCATTTACAGAACTATCTTGCTACCCCGACATCTCTTGCTGCAAAAGTGCACCTCATATAATGTGTTGCCTTTCTTATTTTGTTCTCACTCACACCAACACATTAATTCTTTTAATATAAATGCACAGAGTAAATGTACAGTGCACTTCTCCTACTACTCTCTTTAAATCTTAACATATTATTTCCTAAATTGCTCCAGCTTTTCAGAGATAAACAAGGCTGAGAATTATCATTAGAGACACAGACAGGCAGTGGGAAGTGGTAAGGAGGTGGCAGAATGCCTTGTCCTAGAAATCTGCATAATGTTTTAAAATTAACATTTAATACATCCAGTTGTATTATTAAAGGGCAAGACCCAGCCGTGTAACTGTAATTGTACAGGCCTGTTTTATATTGAAAGTTCAGAGTTGATTGAGGTCATATATATATATATCAGATTTGAATAGTTTAAGTTGCACATTTATAGATTGCTCAGCTTCAGTATAAAAACCAAAAACCCTTCTAGTCAAAAAGTTCTTTAATTATTATCACCCCTCGCTATAATCAACATTTTCCTACAAGTCTGCTCAGAACCCATTTACTTAAATTCACATCAAGTTTTCCAGATCTCAAAATTGAAGCAAAGTAATAGCTAAAGTCAGACTTTCAAACCATATTAGTATGGAATGACATGGGTTCAAGTGAAGGAACACTTTACTTTGCATTGTTGCACTGGTCATGCCTGTGTCTCTGTGTAATAACATGCATGCAGTATTATCAAATTTTTATTTTATTTTGTGTATTTAATTAGCCTACCCATGAAATTTTCTAAACCATATAAAAATTACATAACTAAAAACCATAAAAACTTCCAAGAAAAAAACCCAAAAAAACCAAAAAAAACAAAACAAAAAAACAAAAANAAAAAACCCAAACCAACAAAAGAAAAAAAAACAACCAAACAAACAAAACCCCAAAACAAGCAAAAACCCTCACAAAACGAAAAACCAACCAACCAAACAAAACGTCAAAACAAACCACGTTCAATTTGTCAATCAATTTTTATCCATAACAGGATCTTCCACTGCTAGCAAGCATGCCTGGGAAGAAACTGCACATGCTAATAAATAAATTAATTGAATTCCTAAAGGTACTATCATGAGTTCATTCAGTTTAACTTCCCTTGCTTTAAAAAGGCCCACCAGAGCTCTTCTACTTTAGTAATAAAATAGTATTGTCGAAATCTGTCTTTTTTCCCTTTACTGCAGTTTTCAAGGCCCCAAAATAACTTGCTCATTAGCCTTGGTCTAGTTCATTGTTTACACAAATAGGCCAAAATGTACTCCCACTTGCAGAATGAAGCTGATGCTTTCTGAAGGAACACTATCAGCAATGCTCACCTATTCAATTTCTAAACAGAGGGGCATTCATAGGAAATGTCCTTGGATTCTTGTGTTTCATGGCAATAGACAAATGCCTAATTATTCCTTTTTCACCAGCACAAACTAACTTCTAATTGATTGTAGTTGAAGAATGAAAGGTTCCATGACCCACACAGTCACACAACTTACTTTTCAATTATGAGATCTTTTTCAGCTTTTTATACAAATCAAATGAAGATATTAGATGTAATTTTTGAAAAACAAACACTGTACTCCTATATGTAGACAGAATGTGAGAGGTAACAGAGAAAGTTAGGTGGACAATCTCAGACTGTTGAAGGTGATGAAGGGCACACAATGCAAGGCACATTCTCAGGTAATTCAAATAATCTCCAACATGTACCTTAGTTACACCAAGGCATAGAACCATAAGGACACTATGTGACAGATTCATGACATGCTAAGTAAACTGAGACATATATCCAAGTAAGTGCTTTCAGAATATCTTTCCAACACAACAGCAAATCAAGAATCCAGTCTTCTATGCTATCAAGTTGATATTCCAGCTTTAGCACTCATAACTACCTTAGAGTTTAGCCTATGGTTTAGTTTTGCCAGTTTGAACGCAGAGCTATCACTCTTTAGAAACCTAGAATACATTAAATTTCTCTGCTGAAGACAGGCACAAGACTCCTTAATCCCTTGCAGAGCAGACTGTGCAGGATGTATTGGAACACCTTCCACACAGAGTGCACACATTGATTCCTGAAGCACTCCCAGTTCAGACTGGGAAAGGCAGCAAACAGGGGCCAGCTGGGACCACTGCAACATCCATGGAATTGAACCAAAATACAGTGCAATGTACAAACACAAGCTCTCTAAATAGTTCACAAATCACTAAAATGCATTTGAATATTGTACATGGGAATCTTCATCCCCAGCACCCTAGCTGAATGCAAATTTATTCCCTTTGATTCTGTAAAAGCCTTGTTTAGTAGGAGTTGTATTCTGGAGGACTGCAAAAGGGGTCAGAACAACTGCATACTGATACACTTGTTTTACATATTGCCATCCTAATAGTAAAATTGTTCAAGTAAGTAACTCTATTGTTAGAAAAACACTGTGATATCTTTTGAGGCAACAAAAGGAAAAAAAAGCAAAAACAAATTAAAAAAATTAGACAAAAGAATGCATAAATAAAAAGAGTGTTCCTGAATTCTACAGTATCTTCAAATATTTTAATAAAGAGCGTTAAAATAAGAATTTTTATACCATTTGAAATTTGTTACCTTGGTCTTCTGATAGAACTTTCACAAGAGAGTTCTCTGTTGCTTTTTTCCTGGCATTCTCCTCTTCTTCTTGTGACCATTGCATGTGGTCCCTGCAGAAGGCAGTTGAAGCACAGATTTTCAATAGGGTTTTTCATAATATTTTTTCCCAGGAAAAACTGTAATGAATTAGCTACACTGTCTCAAATACCTTTGTTTTTTCTGAGTGCAAGCAAATATCCATGAGACTGACAGTTAAAACCTAAGTTTCAGTGTATGATGGATAAAAATAATTACTAATTAGGTGAAAGTCAAGTGATTAAGAAACATGCCCAACTGCAAAGAGACTGAAGTAGAATGCATTTCTTTTATTAATAACAGGATTATATATATATCTTGCAAATTGAGTGTGTTTACAGGAGTGTATTTTGAGTATCTCATTAGAACTGTATTTAGCTGAATACAATAATGCCAACCAACAGTAACTACCAACAAACATGCTAATGCAAGAAACGCCTCACATTAATAGTGTTTATGATGAGGAACTAAGGACTAGCAAAGAAATCAGCTGTTCTGAAACAAGGAGCATAATTCACCTATTCAATTGGAGCAGGTGGAACTGATGAACAGGATTTTACTTCTCTGGGGAATAGGGATAGGTAACATTTAAAAAACCCAGAATGATACATTTGTAACAAAAGTCAAGCAGTGCTGCAATGTTTCCAAAGCCTATGCCATCTATATTTGTGTAAAGTGGTTACCTATATATTATGTTAATCCATGGTCACAGAACCAAGCCCAGATCTGACCCTGATGACTAAAGTACTTTCCCTGCAGACTCTGGGTTTGGATCAGACCACAATGGGGAGTGCCCAAATATGTGCTGCAGGATGTTTTCAAAAGCCAACCAGCTGTCCCTCCAAATTGTCCAGTCTGAACAGATTAAATTAGATAATATAATTCAAGTAATCTATTAGCTCTTAATCCTACTGAAATCAGCTAACTGAAAGCCCATGACTAAAATTCCATTGGTTACTATGGGAAAAGGAAGAAGGTGCCAACTTGAAGAGTTGATTGTCTCTAAAAGCTAATGAGCATCTTCCTTTTCCGTACTGGGTGACATATAGGTAATTTAATTCTCAGACCTTCACTGTTCCTCGTTTGTTAATTGTGGGAGACTAATTGGTATGTATTTGTCTGCTTGCCTCTTGATTTCCGCCTCTCTACTGAAATATTTCTCATTATTGTCCCCAGCAGGTTGCCTCTCCCCTTCCTGTATTTGTTCATACACCACGTTCCTGTGCAGTGTCATGGCTCTGAGAGACATGCTGCAGCAGAATAAAACCGAATGACCAAAGCACTACCAGGCAGACATCCTCTTGGAAAGACTTGCTTCCCTCACCGCTATCACCACTTTTGACCTTGCCTATTCCAGCAAGCTGAACCCAAGGACTATTCAGATGGCAATAATACACAGTCAGCCCTTCTGACAGATGACTTGCCATGCTGTAATCTTTAGCTGATCAATTCTAATCCATCATTGCATGTCTGTCAGAGCCCTTAGGGGCCCTACACACAATACTAAAGGTGCCTGAAGCCTTCCATCTTCATTAACAGCCTTTTTTTTCCTTCTTGGAAATTCATAAAGCCCCTTTTGGTGCTTTTGTAGAAATTTCTATATGGTAGATCCCAAATAATACTGCTGCAGCACTTCTTGATCAAAATCTACAAAAGAGGGGACATTGCATAGTTCTTACACAAACTATTTACATAGTGTGGATGCTTCAAATGAGGCAGCTCCTTCAGCAATAGAAGTGTTTTAAGCTGAATACTGCAGCAGCAAAGTAAGCTATCCATTTTAACCACACCAGGAACTGTTAACACAAGTAGGCCTGATATAAGATCAAACAATGCTGCTTTCAGTTCAGCCTATTCAACTTAGTCCTTTTCCACTAACTCGTTTGCTAGCTTAGGGTTTAATTATCTCTGTGATAATGTGAAAACTGTGTCAATTACTGACCTGAATAGAAGCAGGCATTTTTTGCTCCAGTGTTTAGCATCATTCACTACTTCTCTCTCAAAATGACAGAAAAGCACCACAATAAACATCTAAAGCATTAATTCCCAAAATTAATTTACTTAGTATTTCTAGCAGCAATGGTAGCAACTCTTGGCTTCCTGCCAATTCACACAGAAAAGAATGCCACTTTATGAACTACCAAAGATGATGAGTGGAAAACAAAAGGACATCATACATCAATGTTAAAGAAGATGAATATCTTATGCTCACTCTGTATAACCTATTTAGCACTACCACCACTCATCCCAATTCTCCTTATCTCCCTAGTGAGAACCCTGCCAATAGAGTGAGCTTCAGAAACAATGACCTACTCCACATCATAGCCAGGTTCTTGACACATCAAGACCATCACAACTTCCATGCACGTCTGCTTCAATTCAATTTCATCTGTTTTCCCCTCTGAGCTACATGGATTCATCTGCAGATCCACTTTCTGAAAAACCCTGTTTCTTTCACTTCCATCTTCACAATCCAACCCAACCATCTGCATCAAAGTTTGATAACTCTGTGTTAGAGTGTCACCAAAGAGTAGCAGAAAAAACTGAAACTACACATGATCAATTTTTGAAGGAAATTATAAAACAAACAAACAAACAAACAGATTCATCAAAAAACAATGTTACAGAAAAAGGGTGGCCCTTTTCTTAAAATTTTTTCCTACCCTGATTATGTAGCCTACATTTCAATCAGCATTTACACATGTAAGAGATTTGTCCACCTAGCAGGAAGCACTAAGCCTGGAATATGCTTAAGAACTACACTGCCTATAGATTCATGAAACACAGAGACAAACTTTACACTCTTAACACAACAATCAGGCAGCTTCCAGCTTCCTTGATCAAGGAAGTATAGCTAACTCCAAATTCAGCCCTAAAGTGGTAAGTGTTAGGAACCACAGCTTGGGGACATCTAGTTTAGGACTAACGGGACAAATCTAGTTGTGTATCTTAACTAATGAGTTAAGCCCAAATTTAAAGACTAAAAAGTGTAATGAAGACACTAGTCTATTAATAAGAAAATCTTCTGCATCATATTCTTAAGATTTTTTATTAATCAGAATATTGATATAGAAAATCTTTTGAAAGAACATCAATTAAAAAGCAAAGTGGAACAATAAAATGGGTTATTAAAAAAGTATTTAAAAACCCCTGGCAAGTTAGAAGCTTGTCCAGTAACTTCTCTGACAGCAAACGGCAGAGGACACCTCTCAGCAAAGTAAAACAATTACAGATTACTCCTATGAAGTCAGCTTAAATCCTGAAATGTGTCATGTTACTATTACCCATTGGTTATTGTTAGCCACATCCAGTCCCTTTTCCTAATTTTGCTAAACCTTTGCTCCCAAAAATGGTGACAGAATTCAAAAATACATAAAAATGTGGTAAGAAGTACGTTTTTTGTATAGCTTCTAAATTTCCCACTTCTCAACAAACATTCCTTGGGTTTAATGATGAACTTTAGGAATAGAAATTCCTGGTCTCCCAAATATCTTAGGTAGATATTTGGGAGACCAGATATTCTACTTTCTAAATAGATTTAGATAACCTTCTATCCTTCTAACACTTCCTGTATCACT
The DNA here is from genome assembly GCA_008694505.1 of Cyanoderma ruficeps. Taxonomy (NCBI): domain Eukaryota; kingdom Metazoa; phylum Chordata; class Aves; order Passeriformes; family Timaliidae; genus Cyanoderma; species Cyanoderma ruficeps. The sequence continues at coordinate 18,130,679 of VZDJ01000594.1, forward strand.
TACTGCTTTCTGTTCATCCCCATTCCACAATCAAAAATCTTAGGCGTTTCAGTCTCATTTTTCCCACGGTGTTGACTAGCAGTCTCGCTCTTTTCTGAGCACCCATTAATCACAAAAGCACCTTTTAGAGATGGAGATGTTGCAAATCAGGGCAATTCTTGTCAGCATTTACACATTGATGTCTTCTCTGCTATTACATTGCTTATTTATGTTAAGATCCAAATTACTTTTTTTGATAATGGTACAGTGTGTGAACATTTCTGCTGAATTATCTGTAACATCTTCAGTTCATCTTTAGAAGAATATGAGTTATTTACATGTTCCTTTCAAAATGGTGTCCATTTTAGACTAGGATGTTAATCTAGTATGCAATGTTATTGTACCTAGAAACTTTCTGCCACTTTAAAGAACATGGACTATCTTATCTCTGCATTCTCTGTCTCCATAATAATATTTTGCCTTTCCCTCCTTGACTATTTGCTTGGCAGCCTTTAACACAAGTCACTGAGAGCTCATAATTGTCAGACTTCTTGTGACAGTCTCAGGTTTTCTCTAGGGCTACCTTCATAGAATGGCAGCACCTCGTTTTATACACCCACACCATTATTCACCAGAGTAAACAGTATACAAAAATCAGCCTTGAAGAAACATCTCACCACATGTTATGCTCGAAGACCTTAGAAGGATCAGTTAAAATCCGTGATCCGAGTGGAACCGATGGTCGTCTGTTACTTTGGTGCCTGGGTTGTGTCTTGTTTCTCCTCAGACATAAAGCAAAAAGCCTTGGAGTGAAGTTCATTGTGCTGAGAGACCTGAAAACACATTTAACTCAAATTACAGTGTTGCAGTAACCTCATTGTTAATGTCACCTACATGAGTGACTGGTCAAATAACCAAGAACAGGTATCAGATTTACAAAAAATCATTTACTAAAATATCAATTCAAATGCTTTTTAGAAAATGGCAATATCCCTTCAGTGTGCTGAAAGCCCAAATAATCCCAAAGTAGGCTACTGGAATGAAACCAGTCAAAAGATAAATTAACTTGTATCATTTCAAAGTCCCATCAGGGAGAGGAAAGAAAAGAAATACACAGTAAAACAATAAGCCAAGACTGATACTCTACCTTTAAGAATGCAAGCAAGAAATGATCAATAAAGAAACCACCTCTAGTGGGTACATACTGTCAGTAAAATAGACATTTTTCACTCCACTCATTTTCTTCAAAAGATTTCACTCTGGAACTGTGACTATGGTCTTATGCTTTTAAATAGGAAATCAGATATCTTTTTAAGTGTAAACATAATGCACAAAAAGCCTTCCAACATTTCTGCCCTGTATTCTCCTGATCCCTGTTCAATGCTGTCTTTGAAATGTAATGGCTATAGATGTTCAATATCTATCAATGGAAATTATAAAGTGAATCAGATCTTTTAATTACATATATAATTTTATCTTATATTGCTGTATTTTACTTTACTTAGAATTATTTTCATAAAGGATCAATAATGAAAGAAAACAAGTGTGTGCAGCTAGTATTAGTATTTTTGGTGGTGTTTTTTGCATATTCTTGTCAAGGTAGGTTTTCTTATGAGACAAGTAAAATGAAACACCCCTCCTACTACTTTTACCCTGATGGGCTTTTGGTCTTTTTTCCTTAAAATTATTCCAAGTCTTATTTTTTTCTTGCCCTTTTTTATCTTCTTTTTTTTTTTTTTCTGTAGTGCTGCTTCTGTAAAAAGCACACATGCAAATTTAATGCACTGGAAATACAAAACAAAGTTAAAAAAGAAAAAGCACAAGACACTACTAGAAAACATTCTGTGCAAATTGGTTGCAAAACAAAGATTTTCTCAAGGAAAACCGTAGTATTTGATCACAAGTCTTGTACTGTGAGTTGAAAATTATTCATCTGTACACATCAATACAAAGACTGGCAAAAGAATCACTTCAATTAAATGAACAATTCTTCATTTAACATGTACTTTTGAATGAGTCATGCTTTAAAAAAGGCATTGTTTATTCATTTTAAGCCTACAGAAAAAAACTTTAAAAAAGATTAAAATTTCTTTTTTTTGGTCAGTTTAAATAAAATGGAGTTTGCCTTACGGTTGACAATGCCAAATAAAACCACTGCTAATTCTGGCTGCTGAGACTGCAATGTTACCAGAACATGGAAGCATTGCCATACACTGAAAATGTAACATTTAGGCCTAATAAAAAAATCAAAACTTCAAGGAATGTTAATGAGTTTTTTGTGGCTTTTTTTTTTTTTTAATGTGGCTCACCAAGTAAAATGATTCCAATTTATACTTCAATTACTACAAGTTGTTCATGGTTTTTATTTGAAAATACGTATGCATTTTTCATAACATAATCAATAATTATTAACATATATGGGATATAATGATATAATAATTACGAGATATGAAAATTAATACATCATGACAATTTCTGAAAATGTGTAATTTACATAAAGGCAATGAAAAATAATATTCTTGAAAACAAAAACAAATAGAAAGTCCTCCATAACCCCAAACCACAATCCAAAATTATTATTATTAAATTGTAGAAATGCTTGGATAAAGATTCCACTATTACGCTGCAAGCTGTTTACAAATCCTATTCCTCCCTCAATCATTTAAAAAGACCTGAGTTAGTATCTTGCATTTCCTGTGCCAGCATTGATATTCACCATAAAATACAATGATTCAGCTGCTGGGCTAGTCACATAATTTTTCTTGGCTTTCTAAATATCTCAATAAGAACATGAAAAGATGCACAGATGGGAACTATAGTCAGATGACTAAGATGATCTTACATCAGTAAAATCCAGATATGCAAGCCTTTCTATGAAAAAGTGAGCCTTTGAGTGATAATTAACAATTTTAGCAGATAAATTCTGAAAATGCAAGGCAAGTGGGGTAGGTGAGGAAGTTTACTTCAATGTTAAATGTGAATGAATTCACTTGAGACATGCATGTATATCCCTGAGAGTTAAAGTCATCCACAGATCATGAGATTAGTGGGCAACATGGCTGCTAAAAGCTCAAAAAGCATTAAACCACTTGTAAGCCTAAATTACATTTTCTGAAGTGAGTTACTGGTTGATTGTTTAACTGTAGTTTGTTAATGAAATAGGCAAACACCCTTTCTTGTTACCAGGTAAGATGATCACACCCTGAAGTTATGACAGCAAGAAATGTTGCCTGAAAGAATTAGGAGTTCTTTCCCTGGTCACAGTCACAGTCAGGAATACTTTGTTTGATAATTAACCAACAATTCAACTTTCATGTTTAAAGAAATCAACATAAAACTGAATTACATGAAAAATTACTAAATTTTGTGGCAGTGTAACTATTTTTCAGAAAAAAAACTTTAAAGAAACAATGCACTTGATAACCATGCTGAAGAGCAACACAGAAGTCTTTCCCTGTGGAGCACTGCTTTTAGACTTTACAATTTTGTCATTATTACAAGTACAGATCAAGTTCTCAGTTCAACTGAAAAATTTTAAGAAATAGCCTTAAAACTCCTTCCCTCCTCAAACAAGCAAACACAGCATCTTTAGTATGACTTTTTACAGGTGAACATGCAGAAGAATGTACACACATCAACTGCTAGCCAGACCTGAAGTTGGCATTAAATTGATTGATGTTGTCATTAAAACCCTGAGCAGTCAAACCCATAGAAGAAAAAATAGATACAGGAGAAAAGAATTGCTCTAAGACTTTTTAACAGCGAATTACACCCTAAAACATATGCAAACCACTTAACTAATGAGTAAAATTCTTTAAAAGTATGAATTCTGAAAGAGATGTCAGAGGGGAAAAAAAAAACATAACAAAAACAACAGAAATAACCTGTTACTTTTGTCCAAGAACCTAACTTAATGAACTTAATGGATGAAATTATTTTGACATTTGGCTGATCTCCAACTACAAATTTAACAACTTCTTCCATCTCCAATCACTAAGCCTACTTGTAGGGTGTCTGTTATAAAGACAAAAATAGCCTATATTAGGAACAACATGTGCAGCTTTTATTACATTCCTAGACAGAAAAGTATTCTGGAAACAATTAACTTAATACAATTACTTCTAGAAGCTTATCTAGACAACACTTGACCATTAATCCCCAATGCTCTTCTGTAAAGCCTTGCCAAACTGTATTATCACCACCAAACACTACCAAAACTCCAAACACCTTTCACAAAATGGATGCAAGTGGCAATTGGTGACAGAAGGGAAAAAAGTCAAGATAATGGTAACACAGAAGGTATAACCAGGAGTGACCAGTAGCTATTTTAAAAATACATACATATTAATATTTCTTAATATTTCCAATCTGGGTGGGGGTGGGGGTGACTTTACTGTCAACCACTCACTCATTAACTGAGTGCTTAATCGTATTCTATTTGTCCAGGTGACTAATCATGCCCTCTTGGGGATTAGTTTTTCAGTTATATACTCCCCAAAAATATGCACATTTGAAACAACAGGGTATTTCACGACTTCTCAAACTCAGCAGATCTAAAAATTTAAACTGTTTTCCTTTCTCATGCACCAGGAACAATACAGTCCTCCCTGAGAGCATACAGTAATTTCAGTAAATCTGCTGCAGAGGAGTGCCTCCCAGGGGAAAAGAAAAACAAAAGAAAAAATATTTTCATTTATTCTGATTCTTATAGAGACAACAAAGTTAAAATTGATTTAAAAAGCAAAGCATATAAAAACAAACAAACCTGCCCCACCAGATATGATTTTTATCACATATATGTGTGCTGAGTGAGAAATGCCTGTTCTTCCACAAGCTGTGAGGTAGGTAGCCTGTTAAAAATAGTTGAGCAAAGAGGAAATAGTTTATGCAATGAGAGAGAAGGGGGGATAAATCCTGCAGATTTACTGGAAACATTTACTTGAATAATCAAAAAAGTGTTCCTCGTTACCCTGCACACCCTCTGCTGGCTGCTACTTACACAGGAAGGAGGAAAAGGAAAAAAAAAAGCTATTGAGACTTAATGTGTATGTCTACACATACTTGCACAGTGAAGATACATCTAAACCTCCAAATGCAATCACTTAAACTATTTTATCTATATTATCTACAAAATACTGAATATTTAAATGCATTGCCTTAGAAAAGATGATTTGCCTCAACACAAACTATGGAGTTTTTTTATTAAAGGTGATGAGAATTGGGATAGAGCAGCATGAATTTTACTACTGTCTACAGTTTATATTCAAGAACCTCATCCATTAACATTCTTGCAGGACTCGGGATGTCCACGTGGACTTTGATGAGCTACAACCTGCCTTGCCAGCTCTAAAGTCACTGGTGATGTTGCAAATCCAGCAGACAGTATGCTCTACTTACTGACCTAATCAGCTCTTTGAAGGAGCAACTGCAACCACTGTGTTTGTGGTTAGCTCCCTTCAAGCAATAACTGCAAAGCAGGAACTTAAAGGACTCTCTCTTTCCTTCAGTATCAGTGAAGATTCAAGGTTCCACTCAGATCCTGAAGAACAGACATGGGCACACAAAAAGATCAGCAACTTTTGATTACCCCATTTGGGTGCTTGGCCTCTGGCAAGGAAGAGAAACGAGTTTTGTCCAAGACTTCAGTCCCTCGCCGGCAAGTAGCGATTGATGACTGTGACGACACTTGGGATGTAGCTCTAAAAATACAAAAATTAAGTGTTATACATATTAAGAAGTTTCTGCTGATCTTGGAGTTTAAAACGGGTTTCAACAAATCCCTTAACCTTCCCCCAGGTCCGGTACACTCCATCTCACACCATCGTATCCAAAAAGGCTCGCGGCCGGTGCCCAAAGGCACGAAGGTGCCAAGCCCTGGGAATGCCCCGCACCCAACCCCGAGGGTCGACCTCTACAACAGAGACGTTTTAAAAGAAAGAAGATACAAGTTCACACTTCTCCTTGATGTAAATAGACAGTCTATATATTGATCTGGGCAGGAAAATTAATATCTTTTAGAAATACAGTAGGAAAGATGTAGGGAATAGGGGGTTTGTTTTTTTGTTTCTTTCTTCTCTCTTTTCGCTCACATACCACGGTCACAGAGACACACGGGGGAAGGGAGGACCGTTACCAGCTGCCTCCACCAACACAAAGGAAGGATGATGGTCGCTGAGGGCCGTTTTCAATAGGTACAATAGAAGAGACCTGGTCTTTGGGAAAGGACATCTACAAGTGAAAGACTATGGCCAGGTGGAGTCCGGGAAACCAGATCTCCAAGTATATGATAAAATCTCTGCCATCAACAACGAGACAGCCGACCATACACCCCCCACCGGGCATCCTGCACTTCCAGCTTTCACAGTACACATCGAACGTCTGGAAAAACCTCACCATTTTACTAATCCGGAAGTCCCATTCAAACTTGGCTTCAGAAAAATTATAAACTCTAAGAAAAGACTCATGTTTAGTAAAACTTATTGGATCAAGGGAAAAACCTAGCCTGGGGCAAGAAAAAATCGTATAAAAAGGGGGCCTTACAGAATGGCGGGGAAACAGATGTCCCGGAGACCTGGTATGGCCAGTCATGGGTCTGTTTCCTCGTTCGAACGAATCTGAGCTCTGCTGTGGCCGTGATCTTTGCAGGTTGTATTATTTGGTCAATTGTTGTTGCATTTTTTGTTGTCTTTTTCGTATCGCGAATTCTTTAATTGGGAAAATCAAAAACTTTGGTTTTTAATCTCCGTTTGGTTCACCTTATTTATAACATCCTTAACTAGCTACACTAACAAAACCTTCCTGCCTTTATTTTAAAAAGCAACGGGTAAAACCCTTTCATCTGCACACCCCGCACATCGAGCGCCCGCATCTTTCAGCGCAGGACGGGCGGTAAGCCCGGCCGGGGCAGAGCTCCCGGTGTGCGGGCGGCTCCGCGGAACCGGCCGGCGGCCGCTGCCGGCGATTCTCACCAAGCCCTGCGCAGCGCCCGCTCCTGCCCGATCCTCGGTGCGGTGCCGCATCAGCACCAACGCCGCAGCGCTCCCGTGCGGGAGGGTGACCCCGCTTCGCCCGCCAGCCGCGGGCACCACGCGGCCGCCTCAGCCGGCCCGGCCCGCCCAGCAGCGGCGGCGCCCCGCGGGGCGCGGCGGGAGGTGAAGTCCGGGCGCGCCGCGCGATTCCGCTGGCGGAAAAACTACAGTACCCGGCGGGCCGCGGGGAGGCGGGGCAGGGCTGGCCCCGCCCGGCGTCTGCGGAAATCGGCGCTGCGGCGGCCGAGGAAGGCGCGGAGCACCGTCGGGAGGCCTCGGTTAGCCTCGCCAGGAAGTCAAGGAGCAAGAGGCCGTTCGGGCCTTTCCCCGCTTCGCTTCGCCTCTCGCCGGGCAGGGCGGGGGCTTGAGATAAAGCCGGCGCGGGCCCGGCGCTGCAAGGCTGCGCGCCCTGCCGAGAGCGAGCCTGGAGCGGGGGAGAAGGGCGACCCGGCCCCGCGGGCCGAGAACATGTCCGCAGGCGGCCGCCGGCGGGGGCAGGGCCGCCCTCCGGGCGTGCGGCGTGCACAATGTCTGCCGCCTCCTCAGCCGCAGGGCCCACGGCTTCTATGCCAGAGATGCTGGAGTCGCCCACAGGAAGAACCTGGGACTCCTGAGAAAGATCATGTGTCAGGTAATAGGCTCCGTTTCGGCGCTGGCTGCAGCCCTGCGGGTTCGGGCTTTCAGCCGAGGGGCTGAGTGTCAGTCCTCAGCCCAGATGTTCGAGAGGTCCCCGGCCACTCTGGAGAACAAATCTGAGGAGAAAAAAGGTGTAGTTTTGATGAAGCGAGTTAGTAATCGTTAAATTTATTTCACAAGGCTCAAACCTAGAGATGATTGTAGATACGGATTGTGCTGGACAAAAACTGCAGAGGAACTTGTATATCAAATAATTGTGTTCAAAATAAGCTTTTATGAGATTTCATATCACCTATTTCCCTAAGATGGTGTCATACTTAATACTAATCTTAAATTCTTAGTGCTTCACGTTAAATTTGAAAGGAGTTCACATAATAAGATAATCGGCAGAAATTTTCAGATAAACGTAACCGCAGTTCTCAGTGAAACTGATGTTACAGAAAAAATAGGAATTAAACCAATTACAAATTGGACTCTTTTTTTTTTTTTTTTAGTCAAAACAATTACTGCTTCCATCCAGTAGTTGGTAGAAATACATTAGAAAAGAATGTGGAAGTGAATTTGCAATTATCTTATTCATTTTTCTATCTTTCACACCAAACACCACCAGCACAATGGAATTAGGTGTTCGATAAATCAAATCAATGACATATAAAATAATTCTTTGCATATTTGAATTCTGGGGAGTTTAGTCCTTGATTTAAAAAGTCACCATGGAAGTTTAGTTGCCAATTTTAATACAGGCAAGTTAATGACAAAATATTCCCTATTCCCGCTGTCCATAATAGCTGATTTAAAATATTTTGTCTTATAATTTATTTTTGTCTTTAAAAAAGACTAAATTTTCTTATAAAAGGTTTGTTAATTTTTTTATAAAAAGCAAATAAGATTCTTTCTTGTGTATTCAGCAGTACATTATTAATTAATATAAGTTACCGAGTTGCAGGAGCCAAATAAAATATTTTTCAGAAGCAAAGTTTGTTACAAACAGCCATCACTGTTAAAATGATTGTGTTTCAGGAAAGTACTAAATTCAAGAATGTTTGGACAACTCATTCTGCATCTCCCATTGCATATGAAAGAGGAAGAATTTACATGGACAATTACCAATGCTGTATTACCAGGTAATAAATTTACAATTATGAGGTACTGGCTTACAGATTTGAGACTGATTCTGTGTTATATTGCTAACTTTACTTATACAAATAGCTACTGTGAATTAAATGGAGTTTACTTAGGAACAAAAAATAAGCAGGTTTGGTTTACAATCTTTGAATTACATTTCTATGCTGTTGTATCTTAATGTGACACCTACTTTGGTAAAAGAAAGCCTGATCTTTCTGGTGCAGTATAACTTCAACTTTCAGAGCAGGAATGGAAGATTAACACAATTTTCTAGTCTTGCACTAAAATGCCAAATGAAACAAAGTAGTTCTTTGCAGTCTGGCAACTAGCACTGTGCTAAAGAGTGTGTTACAGAATCAGCCTATGTACCAAGTTTGGTACTATGTAACTTCTGTATACAACCAGTAAATTATTCTTCCTATAAAAGTACAGCCTGCAGTATGTGCTAGTTTTTGCAAATGTATTTTGCAGATCCATTCTCCGATCTAATATATTCTCCTGTTCCATGGTCAGTTGCAGATACACAGGTTAGGAGGCAGCACATGGTAGGTAGAGGACAGGAACCACCAGGCACCTGCCCTTGTCCTTGCCTGTCCTGATGTGAGGGAAGTAGCTTGGACTTGGAGAACTGCATTGCTGAGGAAGTTGTGGGCAAAGCAGTTTTGAGATAGTGTCATATGATATACAAAAGACAAACTACTCTGTCAGGGTAAACCACTGAGACTTAATTAAGTTATCTGCCACCCACAGCTGAGATCTAAATCTGCTTTTATTCCTACATTGTCTGAATATTTTCAGTACTGGGTTAACCTGTCTAACATCTTTCAGGTTTTTCTTTGTCTCATCCTCTCCCAGAGGGCAAACCTCTGCACAGGACAAAGCTTTTATTTTGCTGCCTTTTTCCTAACCCGGAAATAAAACTCAAGAGAATTTTAGTAAGGAGGTAATATAAAACAGGATCTTTAATTAAGGCCTACAGAGGCAGTTACAGACAGATGTCCACAAAAGCCCACCCCTGCAGGCATGAGTACATGTGTATAGCTTTTAGGAAATTAGCAAAAATGATAAAAAGCATCAGTTCCACCCCCTAGGTCGAGGCCCTTCTCTGGGGGCTTCAGCACAAGTTGTACTTTGTCCATGAGAAAGTATCTCAAAGAGTTGTTCTCGGGTTGGTTCCCAGGAAGGACCAAGGGAGCACTGGGCCTTGTCCCTCCCGAGGCTTGGAGCTCTGGAATTTGTTTTGTATTTCTGCCTAGGGAAAGGCCATGGAAAAGTACTGGGAAAACTAGCTATTAATACAATAGGTAACAGAGTTACAAATATATGTGTGAAGAATACAGAGAATATATAAAAAGAAGGAAGGCAAAACCCAAACAGCATCGATTTTAATTAGCAGAGTTCTTTTTTAAAGTATGTGAACATGATGCCATGCCTTTTATGAAAGGCAGCATTGAAAGAAGTTGAGGGGAAGATTCCAGGATGATCATTAGTTTTTGAAATATGCTTTCTTCTTAATGTATATCACTAGAGCAAGAATGTTACTATCAAGTTGTTACTTAGACAAAACCAACCCAAGACTAAAAGTAAAAGTAAACCCAAAACTAAAAACAACAACAAAATAAAGCAACCAGACCAAAAGATTTGTAGAAGATTACCTTCTAAATACTACATTATATTAACTACTGTTTATTAGGCCTTTTTGAGAGCAATTTCAGGTATATTTACAAAGTAAAGATGCTTAGATTTCTGACTTGCCTAAGGAGAATGCAGGATTTATAAAACTGTATGAAATGACTTGTTGATAGAAAGTGGTCTACAAAACAGACTAATGATTAGCAATCATTTTCCTCTAGCATTGCACAACAGCCAAGACTAATTTATCAGAAGTCAAAGTGTGCCAAGTCTGAAAAAATAGAAGATGCTTTATTATTGGAATGCCCAATGGTAAGATTACTTTTTACTAGAGCATTTTTGTGCAAAATACTAAATTAATATATTTTGATGTAACATTTAGAATGGAGTGCTTTTTCCTTCCAAACTGTTTTCTCAATGTGTTTATCGAGTTAGGTCACTAAAGGTTTGCAACATGTGCCTTATTTATATTAACTGAACATTTAGAGGTATACTTCCCTGAATTTCTCAATAGTGCATTCAAATGCTTTTTCTATAAGCTTTTATGGAAGATTTTAAAACCAGTGCTTTTATTCTTATGCAACTAATTCCTAATTTCTTATAAAATAAATTCTACTTATATTTTTCTTTATTTTTTAATTGGTAAGGACAGTAGCTGGGTGTTTTAGTTTTCTTCATATCTGTTGACATTAAAAAACCCAAAAAGCAGATAAACTGGAGGCCCGTTGAAGTGATCCTGCCCAAAAACTGTCCGACTGTTTCTACCTGATAATTACATAATTTCTCTCCTTCACCCAGCGTCCACTTAGAGCTTAGAAATATTAGCCCTATCCTTGAGGTGCCTAAAACTAAAGCAGTGTAAATACCATTTGTAGCAGTTACTGTTAACACTGAATGTCTTATTTTGAAACACTTAAACAATTTTCTCTTCAAGATTGGTATCAATTAGATCAATAAGCAGTTAATTTTTATGAGGCAAGGATTTTTTAAAGGGTGCCTTTTCTAGAAAAGGTAACTGTCTTGCAAAAAGCGTGACAGCAGATTATTTATGTCATAGGTAATTATTTGGCACGGACATGAGCTTAAGGATACTGATCTGATTAGCAGGCAGCTTTCCTCCTTCACTTTTTGAGGAATGTGTATTTATTTTCATGTTCTTCTGACTGTGTCAAAATGTTTTGTATCCTCCTGATACAAACTTCTTTCTAATAGCCTTTTTTTTTATGTAGGGGGAATTGCTACCGAGTCCATCTGATTATAAAGCTTCCCTGATAGTCTTGACAGTGCAGAACTGGCTTCTACGTCTCTCTGCTGATAGTGGAGAAGTACTGGAAAAAGTGTATCTTGCTGGTTCCTGTTGCAAATTCTTCAGGTATTAAACAACAACTAGGCTTTACATCATTAAGAGTCAGTAGTAGTATAGTGGAGAAGGAGAGCTTAATATAATTAACAGTGATTAGTACTATAGAGGAGAAAGGGAATCGTATTATTTTACTACTACCCTATGGCTGACAACAGGCTTGTTAATTAGAACATTATGTGGAGTACTGGTCCTGCATGCTCTCACCTGTAGAAGAATCTTATCTACTTAAGTGTTATGGGGTCAGATTTGGTATCAAGTTCCACAAACCCTAACCTACTATTTGCTTTTTTCTGACTTAGTATTGCAATGGCAATGTACCAGAAGAAGAATTTGAGAGCTGAAAAACAAACTTGGTCAAACATACAAACAACATGTTCAAAGTCTGAGCTGTTTTTAATTTGCAAAGCTTCTTTTCCATAGGGTACCCATATTTCTCTTTTAAAGCAGAGCAGCTACTGCTTTTTAAACTGCTTCGGTTTTCAGAAAAAAAATTTCTTTAGGCTGAAGGGTAAGAAAGTGGTGATTATGAAGGGAAGGAGAAAAATTAAGAGAGTGAATATTCATGCTTTCCAAATTTTTCTCACAATGCTGTATGAAATAAGTCATTCCTAGTTCCATGGATTTCTGCATTATTGCAAACAGCAAACATCTTGAGCACTTCTTCCAAATCAAATACTGAAGTTTGCCTGGGTACAGCCATCAGCTTAGTTATAGTTGATTATATTTTATGTGAAATAATATATTTATAAATGGTTTTTAAGTGAGTAAGACAAGCCTTTCTTGTCACAAATAGGTATCTGAGCTGGGATACTCCTCAGGAGGTAATGATTGTAAAGTCAGCTCAGAATAAACTCCCTGCAGCAGCACGGCAGGTAAGTGTGCTGAAAAACTAATTTTTACAACATCAACTAAAAAAAAAATTACAAGCCCAAAGATGGGTGAGAGGATTGTCTGGCATGGACTCCACTTATGCCAGCAAGCAAAGCCAGTTTATGACACAGTTTACCAGTAGTTATAGGTCACTACGTTTGTACAAAATTGTCCACTCAGACCCCTTTGTCCCGGTCCCCTTTAGAAACACAGTCTTCTGATTGTTCTTCTCATGCTACTAATGTCCTTTGTTACCTCTTTGGACAGCAAAGTCCTTCTTGTATCTTCCTTGGTCCAAGGTCTGTTTCAGAGGGTCAGAGTGACCAGACATGCTGTGTTCACTTCTGTTCTTGCCTTGAGTTTATCTCTCCCTCAGCTTTCATTGTACCAGGGCCAAAAGGTCTGTGGTGCTACCCAATTCAGCTTCTGTAGCTGTCTGATCTCTGACAGATGGGGACATTATACCTGCTTATTATGGTAGAAGATAGAGGTGTCCTACCTTTAATAACTATATTCAGTATTGTTGCTTCCCAGGCAGGAATCCAACAGACTGTATTGTTTTATCTTGCTGTATTCCAAGTTCTGCCTCTTTCATTTATTGGAATGCTGGAAATAAACAAAAAGGTAAGTTAATTTCTCTAATACTATGTAATCTGTAATGTAGTTCTATGAGAGCTGTAGTTTAGGCACTTACTTCGGAATTTCACAAGTCATACTTACAGCTTGTAAAAGCAATTGAAACATTAATTAGCAGCAGTGTTCTTGTGTCTGATAGAGGTGTTGGGGCAAATATTCATTCTAATGACCAGAAGAGAAGATACAAATGGATTCTGTTACTGGGTTACTCTTTGACATGCAGCAGGACTTTAGCCTTTTCTTAGAGCAATCATAAAAATTAGGGAACCCTAAAGTGTTTGTACACTTCTTTTCACCTCCTTAAAGAAAGACAGATGTGCCTCTGACCCAGTCCTAGTAATAGTCTATGAATTCTATATGCAGTTACAATGTTTCACACTTTTATTATCACTGTTACTGAATGACAAAAGTAAATATGTCTTGCTTTATCAGTCAAGAACAAACAACATATAAGTAAGTGTATATACTTAGGAAGAAACTTTGAGCCAGATTGTAATTTTTACGGTTCTATTTTAAGTCAAGAAAGCTCTGGCTACAACTTACTCATGGAACAGTACAAACATGCAAACTGTCTTTTAGGTTCTGTGAGGTACATACAGTGTCTTTTGGGGTCCAGAGCTATAAGCTGGAGTTTTAGCTGGTATTTGGTTGAGGCTGTAATTGAAATTGGGCCTGGTAAGTGAAGACAGGGAGTTAAACTTTTTCATTTGAGCCCTTGAAAGCTTGGGAGTACTATGTATTGCTCTGTTCAAAATTAGTATTTAGGACTGGAAAAAACGTTATCAGTATCGAAGGTATTCTCAATCTGATTAGGAATGGCATGCCAGATTCATTGTGGTCATAGTAGGCAAAACATGTAAGAGACTTGTTCAGCTGGGTCTGTACTGAGTACCCATCAGGGAAATTTGTTCAAACTGCAATGGAAGGGGCAGCATTTGGGATGTGAGAATACACCCAGCAGGAGATGCAAGCAGTGAAGGCAGTGCCAGAGCTGACCCTGATCAGTGGAATGGAACTGTTAGGTTGGAGTTGGGGTTAGTGTATCTGCTTAAGGCTGCAGAATGTACCTCATGCCTCAGCTTTACTGAGAAAGTATACCACAATCCATTCTGAGTTCAGAGTGGCTACGGTCTCAAGGATAGAAGGGAGACTTTAGGGTTGGAAGATTATTAGAGTTTGTGTCTGAACGACACTGAGACCTAAGATAACAAATGTTTTGAGAAAGAGCCATAAAACTAAATTAAAGGCAAAGTCTCAGGAGTGAATATATCTTTCAGAACCAAACAGATCACAAAATCTCTGGTAGTGTTAAGACGTAGGTGTCTTACAGTTTCTGGGTTTCTTTAGTTTTTTATTGGTTTTAAGCCTGTTTTAACTGGTTTAATTACTTTTTCACATAGTGAGTCAGATTAAAGAAATCTGCATTTTCAAGCATATCTGTTAAAAGAAATTCTGTCAGCTTCACATGTTGGTATCAATTAAATAGTAAGAATTAGTTTGTGAGGTTTGCTCAGTGATGTGTTAAACAGTGGCACAAATGAATACTGCATAATTATTAAAAAAGATAAGTCAGCTTCTCATGTATATGTCTGATTTGGATTCGGAGAGAACCCCGTACTCTGTGACAACTGGATAATGTAGTTTTAGTACTGCTGTATGCAGTCATAGAGTTGTGATTAGACTAGTATTTTACCCTGGGGATGAAGAAAGAACAGAAGATCTGAAATCAGGACTTTTAGATCTAGTTGCTAGTTTTGCTAACGTTCCTGTGGGATGCTGAGTAATACAATCTATTAATGTATGATAATAACTGGGTAGCATGATATGAAGATATACTGAGAATTGATTAGAGCATTCATCTGCTTGCAGAATATGACTAATGTAACCTTAGGTGTTACTGCAGTGCAATAGATTAAAAAAACTCAGCACAACAGATGAGTTACAGAAAATCTGAACTTAAACACTGATCATGGAGTTTGGTCAGAATAAAAAAAATTAAGTGATTGCAAAATCGAGGACATAATATCAGTTTTTTGTGTTTTCTTTCAATTATTTCTTCTCTAACATAATATTTTTTGTTTCATTTTATTCCAGATTTTTGGTAATAGTGTGACAGATGTTGCTGTTTCTAATGGAATCCTGATTGTAATGTATAGCATGGGTCTGGTCAGACTCTATAACTTCAAGGCAATTTTGGAACAGGTAATGAAATAAAAGTTTTCATACAGTCCATGCTATTTTTGGGTAACAAGTCAAATATTCAGGTCCTCTACAGAAGTACATGGGGTGTGTAGGTTCCTGCCTAGGTCTATTTACAGTCAGAGGATACAAAATGGATACACTATCAGAAAAATGCCTCGCAACAGTTACAGGTGGCAAAACATAAGAGATCCAGGATCAGACAGGCGTTTCAGGGGAGTTATGGAAATGTTACACCCGATGTGCTTCTCTCTACACACCTAGTCTGTAGTTGCAGATGATTATTAAGGCCAGAAACTGGTGGGCATGGGGAAGTTTGATCTAAAACAGAACTGCGGTTAGACTTGTGAATTTATATCCTTCTAATCAAAAATCAAACATTAATTCAAAAATAAAGCCTCAAGCAGTATCTAACAAAATTAAGAATGCAGCAGTAATAGAGAGTAAAACTAAACAGCAAGTAAATATGCATCTGTAAAGCTAAATTGTTCTGTGTTATTTTAGTTCATGGAACAACAATTTCATTTGGGACAAGAATTCAACTGGAATGGTCAGGTGGGAATTGTAGGAAAGTATCCATTTGGTCTTCCATGTAACATTAAAATAACAGGTAATTATGATCTTTATATTGACTTGACTGTGGCGTGTATGGATTGATTGACTTATTTCAGGCTAAGAAAAAATATTTAAAGTACTGTGCTCATATTGTGCTGTAGCTGTATTTCTGGATTTACATTATAGTAAAATGCACTTTGCTTTACTTCTAATTACAGTAATAATTATATAGGACACACCAAGAAAATTGTTAGAGCAACTAAGCTATCTGAAAAACTTGATAATCAATGCATGAAATGGAAACCTCTTTGTTTATTTCTGAGATGCAATTGCTCTTGAGAAAGAGGAAGGACTAGGACAGCTGTTAGTAGCACCCAGAAACAGTCGATGGTATGTAAGCAAAAGATGTGAGAACATTGACTCTAAGTTGCAGAAGAAATTCAAAGACACTGAATACAATTTGTTTGACTTGCATTTTGACATTCTAGGTTGTCAGAAATGTGCCAGTTTCAGTAAAATGAATTCCTGAAAAAAACCCAAATTGTTAAAAACAATTCTAATGCCTCAGAGCATTAACTTATAAATGTTCTGCATTATGTAATGACTTCTTTCTCTAAAAGCCAACAGTGGCTTCTGTTGGTGCACTTGAGTTTACAGAATTTGGTGCTGAGAATCTTAATGAATGCACAAAGCCTAAGGCTTCTTTCAAAATTTCTTTTCTTACTTTAAAAATACATTCTCACAAGCTTACACTTGATGCATCTAAGAAAAATTTAAAAGGTTGGTTTCACAGATATCAAAGAATGCATTTATTTATTTATTTATTTCAGAATGTTTCTGTATTAAATTTTTATCAGCTAATTTTCCACATTAAAAAATGCCTTTTGGGGTGTTTTTTTTTGAGTGTCAGATAATGAGACAAATCAATCCAGATTTATATAAAAATGAGGGAGTACACAAAGATAAAATACAGTACATAGTAAAGTGTAAAGTAAAGTGTAAAAAACTTTACATAGTAAAGTTATAATGCAATGCTTTACCAAAACAAAGCAATAGGCTGCTGTATTTTATTTCTCAGTTTTTGCAAAGGGAAATCTTTCCCCATTTTTCTCTCTCTCAATCTGTGAAATCACCATTTAATGTCAGAGGCCTGTGGAAACCTGCTGTGGGAAGTTTAATAGGAAGATTTGATTTCATGGCTTATATCATTGTAGTTTTTAGTTTTGAGATTTAAACCCACTGTCCTGGGGAAAACCTTTTTGATCTTTAATCATATTCAGGAATTTGTGGTTGGGAAGTTTTGAACCCATGACATACATTTTTCATGCTTAGTTTTTGCAAATAGTTGCATTCCTGTGGGTTTTGGAGTTTTCATTCAAAGATGAGATGGGAAAATGCTTCAGTGAGAGAGATCTTAAGTTTCAGAGTGCAGGCTTGTATTTATTATAATTTAACTGTGTGTAGTTTTCTTTCTTACTTAAGTCCTAACCTCCCTACAGAAATTCCCTGAAGGGCTGGGCATTATTACAGTACTGTTTTTATGGTGTGAGGTACCCAAAAGGAAGTGTAGAGAGATCAAAACTTACAGGCTAAGATGTACTATGCTACAGCTCTTAACTGGTGAGGAATTGATTTTGGTCAGTGTGGGATTTTCTGAATGGCCCAGAACTTAAAACTAGTTTGATTTATTGTTAGCTGATACAGTAATTTCAGGAAAAAAAGCAAGGAGAAGGATACTTTGTAGAAACTTTTTCTTGTTGTTTCTTTGGTTTTATTTGCATTTAGAACAAACACTTGTTAGTGCTGCCAGGAACAACTTTGTTTAGATAAGTTTGCAGAGTTTAAAGGAGTGGACAAAGAAGCTCAACTGGAGATTGAAAACTGGCAAGACTTGGGAAAGGACTTGCAAACAATAAAACAGGAGGTGTTAAGCAACAAGACCAAGTGACATACAACTGGAAAGATGGAGTTGAGGCATCAGAATCACATTGTTACAGTGGTTTAGGTGGCTACAATCTTGCAAAGCTTTGGTAATTGAACATAAAAAGGAAAGGAATACTTTATAAGCAGCCTCTACTCCTCAGTATTGATATACTATTGAGAGACATTAATTGTATAATTCAGTCCATCTACCAGAATTTTTGAGGCACCTTGATTTAAGCTTTATTTAAAAAGTTGTTTGGGTAAAATGTCACAAATATTAATTCCTTTTTCATTTTCTAATGGATTTTAATACCAGTAGGTCCTTTGCTTATGCTTCCATCTTCAACATTCTCTAAATTTCCAGCAGAGTTTATTATAACCTATAGTTTGTTATCTCTTGCACAGAATCTCCCATTTCCTATGTGTCACTCCAAAAGGCAGATGGGACACAGCCACTTTCCAGCTTAGGAAAGACTTCATTTCCATTGGCAGTGAACTAATTCCATTCAATCTAAATGGCTAAATTGATGGAAACATGAACAAAGGAAGAGGAGAGAAGCACTCCATAAACATATCTGATGTTGTGTGACAGCACCATTGGCATTAGGGCAATTATCTAGACAAAGCAGGATAAGAACAAGTCAAAATTTGGATAAGACCTTTGGGACTCAAAGTCCAGATAGTCAAAGTCCAAACCTTGTCCTCCTTGTAGTAATTCATTCCGGGTTTTTATATTCTGCCTTTGTACATTCCCCTTGTAATTGCAGATTTTCTCTACATTTTGTCAGTTTTTCCCCCAGCTTTTCTCTGTAATGCTAGAGAGAGCTGATCTTCAGTCTAAAATTGGTTCACTTATAGCAGCTGTAGAAATGGCTTAAATTTAGCTAGTTGGCAGAAGTTCTAAAGTTCTGTGCAGTCCATTTCATTCAAAGATGCCTCTCATTTAGTAAACAGAAGACTTGTGCTAATGGCCTAGTATATCTCAGTAATTTATCCCAACTGAACTGAAAGGAAAATTAGATATCTTTTGCCCTTAATTGCAAAAAATTCTATATCTTGATTGATTTTTATGAACTCAGCTACAGATTGCATCCATTGTGGTCCACACTATTTTGTTGTATTACACAAAAGGAGAAAGCAGAATCTGAATATTCTATTTTCCTGCACTGAATTCTGTTATTTAAGGTTGCTGCTTGCTGTTTCCAGTTATTTATCACTGTTTTTCCCAAAAGACTATTTTGATATGGTCTTTGATCTGTGCATGTGTACATCCTTTCTCAATCAGATGAGCTGGAATAATTTTAATTATTTGCTGTGTCTTTGCTCATAAGTTAAAGGGACTAGAAGAGTATTCAGCATCAAGATCTGAGAAAGCAGTAACCCTCCAGAGGGAACTGCAGATGTACAGCTGGATGCTGGGTGAAGTAGCAGAGCTGGGGCTGGGAAAGAGTTCATAGCCAATGTGTTTCCACCAATCTTCAAAAGTTCTGAAGAATTAGTAGCTTTATTGGAATTTAGAATTGTAAGATCAATGGAATTGTGATTATTCTCTTACTAATTGTGTTAACATTACCAAATATTTGCAGATACCCCACCTTTGCTATTTGAAGCATCTTCTCTGGAGAATGCATTTCAAATTGGAGGTTATCCCTGGCACTACATCATCACACCTAACAAGAAAAAACATAAAGGAGTCTTCCATATTTGTTCTCTGAAAGACAATGCTTTGGTAATATATTGAGAAAGCAGCTTCTCTGAAATTTTTAAAATTAATGTGTATTATGTTTGTCTTCATCTCTTACTCTGAGTAGGTTATAATACCTTTGCTTACCAGTGTAGTGCTTTCACAGGGCTCACCCCAGTATCAAATTAGCTATGCCATGGAGTCGTGTAAAATACTTCCTTCTGAGTCAGTACTGCTCCTTGTATTTCCTTCATTCCAACACAATAGTAGTGCTGTCAGAGCTACACAGCACTGCATCCATGACTTAAAAGTGAAGTCTCATTACCTATTTCCTTGCATGGTAACATGCTAATGCACTTCTGACTAGTCAGCCTACTAAATGCTGACTACAGAATTATTTTAAATTTTAAGATATTGCAGAATAAATGTCCTTAATGTCTGTAGTTTATCTTTGACTTGTACCTTCTCTCTCTCCCTTAAAAATTTGATTGCTCAATTTAATTCCCTTCTGTCTCTAGACAGGTTTTATTAGTTACTTTAATCTGTTTCTAATTATTTTTGTTTATGTACTGTTTATCATACAAATACTATTTTGTGTGAGCCCTCCATCTCAGCTTTTATTTTGAATCTGGAATTGACCAGAAGATCATTCTGTATTTCAAACAACTTCTGGGCCTGTTCAGAGTTTCTTGACTAAATAAGTCTCATCTGTAAACGTCCTTATCTCTTTTGCCTACCTGATCAATTATTTCCCTCCTATCTTATTTTCAAAACTGATCTTTCACAATTGTAGCCGAAGATCAATTTTGATTCAAATGGACTTGCAGAATCCTTTCCATCTGTTTTTTTCTATGTGGGCTGATATATTTGGCAACTTGAATGATCAATGTCAGCTAAATTTAACAACAGAAAGCCACTGCCAAAATCCCAAGATTTTGACTGGCTCGAATCTGATTGCTGAAATCACAAGGCATTCCAGGCTTACACTCTCCACAAATAATTTGCACAAAAGAGGCTAAGCCTGAGATTTGAAGCTCAAGTCAAACTCTGTCCTAATTTTTGTCGCATATCTTGACACATCCAGTGTCTTGGATACTCAAATAGCTGGAATTGTTGAAGTGTTTGCACACTGTAGGTTAAATTTTCATTCTGCTTAGTTTCAGGAGAGATAGGACAATATATAGCTAAGGTACAAGGTTATTGCTAATTGCGTATTAAAAATCTCAAAACTGCTCCACTGAATATCTTGAGAATTGGAACTGAGTCTTTTTATTATCATTATTGTTGGGTTTTTTATTATTGTTGTATTATTGGTTTTATTATTATTGTTTTATTATTGTTCCACTGCCATTCTTTCTGGTTGTGTTTAGGAGCAATACTTTAAAGCCTCCAGAGGTATATATTGAGGAGCTCAGTATTTCCTCTTTAATTAGATCGGTGAGACTTTCAAAATACTAATATTCCAAGCTTTCCTTTTCTTCTTTAGGCAAAAAATGGCATACAGGATATGAAATGCTGTTCACTTGAACCTGACTGGATATATTTCCACCCAGATATGTCAGGTAGAATAATCCACGTGGGACCAAATTTGATAAAGTATGAGCCTCTTTTACTCAAATATTTATTCATTAGAGAAGTTGCATAACTGCATAAAGTCTGACAATTTGCAGGACCAAACACTCATCAGACTGTAGAAATCGTAAAATCTATTAATTTGTCAGAATCAAAAGTTCTTCTAGAAACATCTGCAGATTTCTGTGTGGTAAATGTGGGCACTAGAGGCCACAGTTTAGATTTTGGTATGAAAAATACTCAAGGACCACTGTGTCAAAACTTCACTGATAAACATAAATTACAAAAATAATTAATTTCCATTTTATTTATTTACAATGTTTTAATGTACTAGATTAAAATAATTATATAGAAATGTAGTAGTAAGCCAATTAGAACACATGACTTACTTTGTAATTTGTTTCTTTTGTAGAGTCTTAAAGCTTAAGGAAGTTAAAAATCATGCAGATCAAATGGAGATTGCAGAAGATTTTACGATTGTAGCCAACAGAGAAAACTGTGTGAGTTTAGTGTCTGAGATGACAATGTGTGATTTTGAGCTATAAACAGGGGGTTTGCATATTTGAGTAATCACTGTGTTTTTATGAGCTTTATCCAAAGTTTACTGAAAGATATTCTCTGTCTTCATTGGACTTTAGGCATTATGAAAAGAATTTTGAAAACAGTAACACTTCCAGGATAGATTTCTGAAAGATCCAGTCTTTTCTTTAGTCTTCAGCATTCTTTAAGGTGTGCAGTGTAACCATGTATCATGGATATAAAACATATTTAAAACACAGTGACAGATTTCCTTAAAATGAAGGTGCCACCAAGTGATAATTGTGTGCATCTCTGGTGCTCAGTTAAGTTGATCACACAACTGCTAGAAATGTTTCAAGTCTCTTATAACTTAAGGGGTAATTCTTCATAAGACAACAAAGACACTACATTGCTTCCACAAGTCCCTTCCTTTTCCTGGCCATGCACACCTGTCATTCTCTTGTGACAAGTTTGGCATTCATCTGACCTTTGGTGAGCCAAATCAGTGCACTAAAAGAACAGAATAACAACCTGGAAGAAAAGGTGAGTACTTTCTGCTTGCTTGTTTTGCTGAACTGGAGCAGAACAGGACTGAGTCATCAGTGGATCAGAAGAGTGCAGAAAGGTGGAATCAAGTGTGAGAGGGTGACTCAAAACTACTGGAAGAACTGAGCTCTTAAATCACCTCAGTTGTTTCATGAAGTCTTCTGTGATACAGAATCACAAAGACAATCTAATGTCAAAAAGGTTAAAGAGCACGTGTGAAAAAATTCTAGGTAGTACCTGTAACTGTCATTTTGATTCAGCAGACAAGGTTATGTCTCAGCTAAAAGCAAACTTTTATAGTTTGAATACTGTAAAATGTCTGCCAATCTGTGATGCTAATTTTTAAGCTTTTGTAGGAAAAAAGGTTTGTAATAAAAATCTACACAAACTCAAGAAGAGAAGTTGCACTGAATTCAAAAACTAAATGCCAGGTCATCTAATAACTTGCCATACTGCTTTTTGAGAGTTGTGTAGGTAACTTCTGTTACAGTAAGAAGATACAAATATGAGTTCTAATCCTGCCTGTGCTGTGCTTATTCCTTTTGACTTCTATTAAGACATTAATAACCTATTTTTTAATATTTCTGGTGTTAATGAAGCCCAGTGGAAGCAGACATGGTGGTTTAAGATGCTACTTTTCCCATCTTCTGGAAGTAAAAGTTTAGGGAGAAAAATGGTGGTGATTTAGCAGTATTAATTCTCATGCCAGCATCTTGGTTCTAGTCACTTCTGATCAAAAGTTATGGTACCTGAGAACTGTTGCCACCTCTGTGGGACACCTGAATATTAATAAACAGCAATAATATCTCAACTAAAGTCACCAAGTTCACAAACTCGTAAAGAAAACAGCAGCACCAGGGCTGTGCCTAGCTCGTGAGTAAAACAAGGTCAGAAAGCAAAATACATGAAACAGATACATTGTCAAGTCAATGGAAACTAAATTGCTCTGAAGTCTAGAGACACTTTTTTATGTTTCTCCAAAGGTGAACAACAGTGTTACTGTAACTGCTTCTGGTCGAGTGGTGAAAAAGCGTTTCACCTTGCTGGATGATGACCCAGAACAAGAGGTAACTGATGCAGTAAGAGCACTTCATGGATTATTTTAACGTTTAGCTAGCCAGAAGCTCTTCTTGTTTTAGGTGCAGTGGGTGTAACCATTAGCTGTGTTTATCTTTGACTTCTTTATTCCTCTTCTCTTTGTCTTCTCTTGAAATTGCTTCACATGCTGTTCATCATCTTTTCTCCTTGGTTGACATTTGAGCCTTGTATTTTTTCTTTCATTCAAGAACTGATCTTATGCCCCACAATACCATAAATCCAGGTGACTTCAATGTCGCAGAAAAGATATGGTAATGTGACAAACCAATACTCTTTTCTCCATTTAAATATCTACTTTGAACATTTCTTATGAAGCATTTTATGAAATGGAAGAAACTTTTTCTTATGATTTAGGATCCTCTTGTCTTTTTTATAGTATCTCTAAACTTTATTTTTCTCTCCCAGTTACTTTGATTGTATTGTAGGATAAGGTATTTAACACTTTAAGTAACTGCTTCTTGAGAATGAAAACACCACTTGAGTCTTAAATGGTTATGAAAAATACCTTTTAGCTCGCTATCTAGAGCTGGATCTGTAACTGACATAAGCACAACAGGTAAAATTCATCAGTTTTTGGCAGTCACTCCTATTCTTTATTCTGAGGAAATAGATTTTACTGTGGTAAAAATACAACAAGGTCCAGTATAACCCTTAAGGCTCTGCAGTTTATTTCTATTCACTTTTTCTTTTAACCATAATAAAAAGAATTGCACACTTTTTTTCCCTGATGTTACACTTTACTAGTGATTCCAGTAAATGTTTTTACATTATGGAAGAAGAAGACTGGCTTGAATTTAAAGAATATGTCACAATGAGATAAAGGCAATTAAGATTGTGAACTATCTTCACATTTTGGTGTCAGTTCCTCACTGTGGAGCAAGAGAGAGAACTGAACAGAATATACAGATATTCATGGAATGACTCGAATGTACCCATTCCCTCAAAAACAATGATGGTTTAAAGCTACTTTGTCTCTTAACATCTCTGCTTCAAGAGCCTATATATACTTCTTTGGCCACTTTAGAAGTACTTTTTTTCTATTTCTTGTATGCTACATATAAAATACATGTACTTGCACATTAGGATTTTTCATAATATCACTTCCTTTTCTCCTGCTTAAGGAACTCTGCTCAAATACTCTGACAACTCATGTTGGGGAACAATGCCTGTTGGATATTTGGCTCCCAAAGTTTTCTTTCAGATAAGAAAACTTAAGAACTAGAATTTGCCCAATTTTGCTTTCACATGAAGAACAAAGAGCTATGCAATTTAGGTAGAGGGAAATGTGAATTTATGTTTACTTTGTAAACGAGGTTTTGTTTTTTCCTAAGACATTCAAAATTGTGGACTATGAAGATGAATTGGATTTATTATCCACTGTGGCAGTTACTCAGATAGGAGCTGATGGACGAGCTCACCTTGACTTTCATTGCAATGAACATGGGATTCTACTTAAGAGTATTCCATTGAAGGAGTCCTGGGATGTGGTGAGGAAAATACTTGTCTTTTGTTCCCACTGTCTCTTCCCCATACTCATTTACATACCACTTTTGTTCAGATTTAAAGCAGATATATAAGTAGTGTTGCAAAGGGATGAGATTTGCATTAAAAAATTACAACTCTAAAATTGTAAGTACTCCATCAGACAATCATTAATTACCTGAAAATCTCTATTATTTGAAATTGTGATTTGTTTGTTATTGTTGTTGGTTGATTTGTTTGGGGTTTTTTTGATTGGGGTAAGCGTTGTTCTTAATATATTTCTGAAGTATTTATCAACTTAAATACTCCATGGCTAGTTACACCAGACTAACTTTACAACTTGTAAATAGTCCCCCTAGTTTAACTTGAAGTACTCATGCATAAAATAAAGCATGGACCTCACTGTATTTATATTTGGGAAGATGGAATGGGCTGTTCATACAGTCCAAGTTTAGGTGGACATCCAACTTAGATGGTTTGAAATTTTCAACACTGTTACACCTCTTTTATCATTGACTGCATAGGCAACTTGTGATCTTTAAAGCAGATGCTCTGAACCTAAATTCCTAAAATAAGGATGTGAGAAACCTCAAAGTTTTAAAATTCTGTCCTTTATCTGGAAGAGTAAACTGTGTGTCCACACAATCATGGAGTTCACTGCTGTTAAATAATTTTTGTTCCTCATGGAAAATTATACAGATATTAGCAAGTTATGGAAATAGAGACTGCAATCTGAACTATTTTTTTTTCTCTCATTTCAGACTTACAGTCATGAAGTTTACTTTGACAAAGACCTTGTATTACATATAGAACAGAAGCCTAACAGGAGATTCAGTTGTTATGTTTACCAAATGGTATGTGATACTGCAAGAGATGATGATCCTTAATGCTATTCGAAAAGCAGGAAGTGTTAGTAAAAAAGGGAGGGAGAACTTTTGTATATATTTAAGCCATAAACACCAGCTACAGAGACTTTTGGATGCTATTTGAGGATACTGCAAAAGATGATGATTCTTAATGAATTAAAAAATCCAGAAAGGGTTTTGTAAAAAAAGGAGGGAGAACTTTTGTATATATTTAAGCCATAAACACCAGCTACAGAGACTTTTGGATGCTATTTAAGGACTCCATACATAGTAGTCAACTACTGGTTTTCTGGCTGGATTTAATCTTAACATTTTGTACTATTACTACATAAGGTCTTGTTTCTTTTTTTCTTTGTGACACTGTATGCTTGCCTGTAGTTCATCATGGCTTTTCATGTATTCAGCAGTTCATCATTAATGCTAGATGCAGCATTTATTGCTTTTCTTCAGCAATAGGATTGAAATACTGGACATCAAGGAGAAAGACGTGGACTTACTTACTATCTACCATCTGCAGTGATCTGTCTTACATAGTTTTACCTATGCAACTAATACAAACTGCTAATTAATCAAAGTATGTAAAACTATCTAGGATAAATTTTGTATGTAGTATGAAAATTGTAGTGTTACCATTAAACCACTTAGACAAAATTCTTCTCTTGGTTTTTTGTGAGAAATAAAATCACTCAGATTTTCTGGTTGTGTATGTTTTGGTTTAGAGATATGAATAAATCATGTCTTTTACTGTCTTTTTAATATATATTTTAAATGTTTTTACACACACACACACATATATATATGTATGTGTATCTCCAAGCAATTCTCTGCCTGGCGCTGTTGAGGGTCAGGAGCTGTTCAGTGTGAGCCAAAGCTCCCAGCTGTTCACCCTTATTATTGTGTGCAGCCTGTCTGATACATTGGAGTCCTATGTGGTATATTCAGAATCTGCAGAGTGAAAGCTTTCATTTTAAATTAAAAAACGTCCACAACAACAAAAGACAGGCTCTAACTTCATAGTGATATAGTTTGTCCAAATGCAGGCCAAAGATAGGCTCAGGAGCATAGCTCATCAAAACAACTCACTAACATCACTGTCATCATAGCCATGGTAACTCCAAATGCAAATATTTCTTTTTGCTCCAGGCTTTACTTAATAACTTGGATCATTCTAGATGATGCAATAGAGAAGAGTTCTAGAAAAATTATAAAGATTTTCTATCGTGAGTTTTTAAAGAAAATGTAATGCAAAAGAAAAAGTGAATTTCAATTGTGGAAAGAAAAAAACCCCCACAAAAAGTACATTTTAAAAGATAATGAAACAACAGTAGAAATAAAGGGCAGCAGCAACACCCAACTTCCACCCTCTCTCCCATAAGTTTTCACTTTGGGTCCAGGAAAGAACACCTGTCCATTACAGCTATTTTACAAGTAACTATGTAAGTGATATATGAAGGGGAAAACTTAATATGAAGCTGTACTCTTAAGACAGAAGACCCAACTTTTAAGCAGATACTTAAATTTTATACTCATTGCTGTTTGGCTTTTTGAAGCAGTTCCTCCCAGAGAAAGACACTGAAACTTCCATCATTTATTAAATAGTGCAAGTACTGTTTATGAAGACCAACCATAGCTTTCAGGAGTCTGCTATGTGTCCTAGTGGCTAATTTTTAAGCTATGGCAGACTTACAAAGTCTGCTAAATATATAAATGTACATCAGGTTGGTGGGATGTTTTGTTGTGTTGTTTTTTTGTTTGGTTGATTGGTTTTTGGTTTTTTGGGGGTTTTATGTTTGTTTGGGTTTTTTTAATGCAGCAATTTGTAGTGATCAAAAGCAGGCCAGACTGATGATGACTGGGTCTTGTGTAAGCAATTCTATCACTAAATGCACACTGTGTTGCTGGGCTACAGATAACAACAGATGTTCCATCCTGGCAGGTCCCGCGTAGACATTTTCATTCAGAAACACAGGAGGTTTCTATTTACTTTAAAACACTTTGAAAGCTATTTAAGAACAGAGAATCCCAAATGACTAGCCTTGAACACTCCTGAGTGTCTTGGGACTCTACTTACAGTCTGGAACACACTAAAGCAGAATCATTAAATGCTTATGGTTTGTGCTTTTCAAGTGGTGAACTGCCTTCTGTACCTATGCAGAGACCCAGAAAATGCTGAAAATAAGCTTGTGTTTAAATGGGAGGAAAATGCTGACCACAAACCAGTAGTTTTTACATTGTTCAAAATAACTGTATCTAAACCAAACACAAATACCCGCATGCTTGCTGGCAGCCTACCTGAATCCACTGCTTTTACTTCAAGTTAAGTTTGTAAACAAAACTCATCCACCAGAAAAAAAGCTAGTACTTTCCTTTGCCTGGAGATTTTATATGCAAACATTTTTTAGTCACTGTTGCTGGCAGGGGTGTGCTATCGTGTAGTATCAAATTGATATTAAATGTAAATTAATACATAAGATTAAAGTAAGACAAGGCAAAATTTTTCTTCACTTCTCATAGGCAGTACCTAACTCCTTCATGATCAGGAAACCTATTTACTGATACATTTTTATTTTACAAAAATCAGACTAAGGAACTGTTCGCATGAAATTTTGAGTACTCTTGCTTCCTGTGATTTTCAGGGGGTACTTAGCACTCAGGCTGTGGTTTCCAGAGTATGCAGGTAAAGCCTCAATTAACTACATCAAATGCAGCTTCAAGTGCATCCTTTAAAAGATCAAACCTGAAAGGCTTATGGCCTATGCTTCCATTATTTTCACTAGCACTATATGCCCAAGGGAAAAAGATTATATATACCTATGCAGAGAGATGTAAATATAGAAGTGAACTGTTAATATGAGGAAAGACTCTCAAATGTGTATTTCAAACAGAGTTGAAGGGATATTGGCCACTTTTGCCAGCATTCACAATTCGGTAACTTCACCCAAACTTTCTGCATTTTCAGTGTGGAGAAATTTTTGTGTGTGTGTGGTTTTGGTGTTTGTTTGGGGTTTTGCTGTTTTGCTGTTGTTGTTCTTTTGTTGTGTTTTGTTTCTGGATATGTCCAGGTATTTTAACAGCACAGTTTCTTCCTTATTTTATTTTCATTTTGTCTTTTGTTTTCTTCTTGTTATTGAGAAAAATACCTTTCATATTACTTAACAGTAACTAGTAACAGTAACAGTTGCCAAAAACTCAACAGCAAGATTTTTTTTTTCCCCTTATGGAACTCGAACAGCTATTCTACAAGATGGAACAGCTAATAAATTAATTTATAACTGGTTCCCAGTTATAATAAAGATTGTTAAAAGGAATACCTGCTAGAAAGGACATCTGTGTAGGGTGGCATGTAGGCCGAGTGCTTTCTGAAAGAACTGTTGTGAGGAACTGCTGTTTGCTGCTTCAAGCAGGGTCTCTGAGCACTCTGCCTGCAAAAAGCAAAATGTTAGCCTAATAATTAAACAGGTCAGGGACTAGTGGATTCATGTTGGATTGCACCAAAGTTTGTTTGAAACAAACTTTCTGCTGTTCTGTTCCCAGAATTAACAAATCCTAAATGGTAAGTGCAAAAAAGGGGAAGTAGTAAAACTGGTTTTCTAAGACTGACCACAAAGGAATATATAGAACAGCAACTGAGTTCTTTTCTAACTGACAAGTATTGCTACACTACAAAACCTTTAAAGAGCTTATTTTTTCTGGACTTGATCTAATATGTCTGTAGCAATGCCTCACCAAGAACAACTTAATTGTATCCACAATTCAGAGAGGACCACTTGAAGCTCTCTGCTTGCTAGACTTGGCATTTTTACAATTATACTATTTATTTCTGTTTTACTGAAATTACAAAATGATGACCAAAATCTTCAGGTTGTTATATTCTTATAGAATATAGAAAGAATTAGAAAGAATATAGAAAATAATTTTATGTTAGTGCATTCAGATATTTATAGATTCAATAAAGTAGTCAAAGTGCTTGCTTTGGCTAATAAAAGATTAACTGCAAAAATAGATTTTTTTTGGGAGGGTTGATTTTTTTTAATAAAAAGAACTAGGTATCCTAGCACAGTGAAGAGTTACAATAATGTGATTGTTAGGAACCACTTGGTATAGCTTAGTTACTCATTTAGTAAACTGGGAGTACAAATGCCTTATTCCTGCCTGAGTGGAGAAGGAATGCTGTGTTGTTGAGAATGTTACATTTTTAGGGAAGAGTAAGGGCACACTCTTCTCAGGAAGAAAAAAGAAAACATGGAAAGGAAAGTTAAAATTCACTGGATTTACTCCACAAAGTGACTCAAGAACTCTGGCATACTTGAGATGCTGCAGGAGAAGCAATGTGTTCCACATGATAGGTTTGCAGGCTCTCCAGACAGTCCCCAGTAACAGCTGCTTGCCAGAAGACAGGCAGGAAAATTATTCTGTTAACGTGTTTACTTGGATGTTCCATATTTGGACTCACACATTGGCAATTTTCCCTGTTATCTTCTGCATCTGCAGTTAGTCTCAACTTTGGATGTTGCTTGCCTCTAACATGCAATTTTGTGCACAGTTGCTCACATTTCCATGCTCTAGGGCGATGGAAATCCAGGAAACTCCTGAATCTTGACACCACACTCTTCCTATTTTAGACCTTCGTAATGCCCCTGCCTCTTCTTTGTACGGCCTGAAAGCTGGCTTGATTTTATGGCTGTCTTAGGAACATTTTGTTTTGGGGACCAAAGCAGCATACTTCCAGCATTTCTACTTCAGCAAAATCACTTTTTATTTTCCACTTCACCATGACATCTCAATGATTGGCTCAGGACAAAGAAGCAAAAATGGAATCCCAAAGGTACTTTACTTGTATTTGATAAATAGCTGTTTAGAGATCCAGGTGGAGTTTCCCAGCCTCGAAACATATCGAAAAAAGATATGAAGGAGTGACTTCTCTTGATAAGATTTGCTTTGAGCATAAAAAGAGTACATATTCTGCCTTTCTCTTGTAATTTGAGTACATGCTCACTGGCAAGGCTGGTGAGTGGTAGGGAAGAAAATAAAGTGCAAGCCAAACACAAGCTGAAAGCCATAAAACCTTATAATCTTGCTTTGACAGTTCCAACTATTGTCCCACAGTTCCACAACTTCAAAAAGCTTCTACAAAATAATTATTACAAAAATATCTTACAACTCGCAGAAGCAAAATGTTTATAGATTGAAGATCAATAGAGAGTTTCATTGCACAGGTAACAATGACTGGCCTATGACCAGTATAGCATTCTGGACAAAAGGTTCACTATGTGTCTTATTTTATCTCAGTAAAAGCTCTTTCTAGGGTGGAGAATGAGTAAAAATCATTTATTGGAAGAATTTTGTTCCATAGTCACAATTTGCAATTTGCAAAGACAAATTAGTGAGGTTCTCAGTAGCAAAGGTCAAAGGGTTCTGTTGCTTAGGCATGGAACTCTTTTTTACCAAAATAGTAAAAGGATCATTCTGTTTTGTTTGTGTCATTCAAACACTAATTACTTGAACTCCTTTGTCTGTATTACTCCTGGTAAGATAACTTCTACAGAGGTATTTCTACAGCTTCCACAACAGTCAGCTAAATTAGCTGCCCGAACAAAGCTTACTGGACAATCTCAGAATTTTTGTTTGTTTACAAAAGAAACATCCATCAGGTTTCTGAAAACCTCATGCAAATGCTTTAAATCATACTCTAACTTATCCGGAATATCCAGGTCTAAGGCTTAGATGTTAAATGACTTGTCCAGCATGGAAAAAAGAGAGAAAGTTGTAGCTGGTAAAAGAGACTCTAATTGTATTCTAAGTACAGCTCTGACAAATCAGTCATTGGTCACGTGAAACTAGAAACACCTCCTGTATTAAAAAAGTTGCATCAGCAGCACAAAATAATGGCCTATGACATGGTGTGTTGCTTAGGCATTTATGTACACTTACGTTTAGGCTGGTGCTCTCAAAATGTATGAATGGTATTGCAATGACAACAGCAGTCACCAAGTACCACACATGTAGTACTGGCAGGAATCCATTGCTACCTCTTCAAAATAATCTGTGAACCTGTCTGTTTCATAGGTCTTAATTTATCTGTCTACTTTGAAGTTCTTCCAGGTCTGAAGTCACAGTTAGCCTACATCTGACAATGCAACAACTCAAAGAAAGAAGTGCATGTTAGATCATGTCCCAACAGAACTGCTAAGAGGGAACACACAGTGACAGAGTTGGTAATGTACTGGAAAAATATCATTGTCTCTTGGAGACAGAAGCTCTGGAAAAGAAGAGAGATTATGAACTGCTGTAGAACCTATCCACAGTAATGGTTAACAAAAGCAGGTATTCATTGATCCAAGGGACTTGAAAGCCCTATACAGATAGTTTCATTTTTATGCCAGTGGGTGGTTATTTTCCAGATCATCAAGTGCGTCATTCAGCCCTCAGCAGTCAACTGTATCATGTTGAATTCCCACCACCAAGTAAACATGAAATCCACTGGGACATCGTAGCTGTGCTAAGGATTGCTTCTGATTCTGTATCAGTCTGATATTTGCACCAGGTGGGCAAGAAGAGGTGGCAGAACAGGAAATGTGGAGAAACACAGGCCAGAGTTACTAATGGTGCTGCCTGAAATTTCTTCGGCAATGCAGATGTTCCATAAAGAACATTTCACTTTGTCTAACAATTTATTTTTTGCACTTTGTTCTGGTTTGGTTTATTTAACAATCTCTAAGCTTTAGAATTTCTTCAATTCTATTAAAAAAAATTGTTCATCATTACTTGGTAAAACTAGGCTTCATATTCAGTTCAATGGAATTTTGTGTCTGCTCTTGCTATTTGCTGCTTTAACAGGGTAAACCAGTTTGAGCTATAGGAATTCATGGAACTCTTCTGAGAGATATAGTTTTAGCTTAAGTAAAATCCACTTGAGTAGAAGATTCCTGAATGGGACTGTTGGGATCCTGGATGTAATCAAAGCTTGTTGAAATCAGTGGGAACTGGAAGCATTTTGCAATTGGGAGATTTAGGTTCATAGGAGGCAAGTTAAAATAAACATCTATGTCAGTTTTTAGGGTTTACAGAGACAAAAGTAAAATTTTTCTGACCATAATATTGAGATGACCTGTGTGCCTCATAAGCTAGTGACAATCTGGCACTCTTGCAAAATTATGCATGAGTGCATTCATCAGAAGATTTAGGGTTTAGATCTTCTCTAGACTTGTGAAATTTAACAATACAAGTGTTCTACTTACCATTGTGAGTAGAATGAGCAACCAGTTAAATCCTGAGGGCAGGTCACACCAAATCCATGCAAACAAAAGCTAAATATCTTTATACAAGTGCTGCTCAACCCAAGCTTTTCTTTAAAACGTCAGCGTCTATTTTTAGGAGATTAAAGACAATAATGAAATATATTTGCATCACACTCCAATCTGGCTTGATCTGTCTTCATGTCTCTATGTAGATATTTCCAACACTTTAGTAAGTATGGTGTTTGAATTGGCAGTATTCTACTGAAACTATTTTAAGTTTCAGAGAACTGTTTCCTTTAATTTTAACCAGTTCTATGCATTCCCTTTCTTTGCTAGTGGCTATTTGTTATATTTGTGCTATTCAACAGAACAATGTCCACATCCTCCTGCATACTTAGGCCAGACTCCACATATGAAGCTGGTTAGTATCCGTTCTATATTGCAGCACCCAATGAATCTAGTGAGAAGGGGGCGATCACGATGGCAAGACTGTGCTCCAGGTAAGTACATCAGTGTCTTTAAGTGCGCTCCTGCTCCTTTGCATTTCCTGTATGCGCTGTCTCTTCATCATAGCAGCACTCCTGCTTTAACTGTAAGCGCTTATGACTGTGGCGGCTTATCTTTACGGCGGGTCTGTGAGCTCCCCAACCTCCACAAGAGCCTCTCGGCACAAAACCCGTGACCACCAGCTCCCTTCCTCGGCTGCCGGGGGAGGGCAGTCGGACTGCCACCACGGCAGGGGACAGGCTGACACAGAAGATTCTTTTCTAAGGCGGAGTTCTGAATGCTACGGGACGCTCGGAGAGGCAGGGTGGAGGGGCGCGGAGAAGCGCGGAGTGCCGCCCTGCTCCCGCCCCTGCCGTGTCCGTCCAGTCCCCTGCGGGCCCGAGCCCGCGCACCAGTCCGACCCCGCCCGGCCGCCGGCTCGCCACTCCGCCGCGGTGCTCGCTGCAGCGCACGGAGCTCGAAAGATGGAGGACTACGGGCGATTCTTGGCGCTGCTGGCCTCAGCGCTGCTGGTCGGCTTCGTGTCGGTCGTCCTCTCCCTCGTCTGGGTCTTCCAGTACCGCGGGGGGGTGAGCTGGGACGGCAGCTCGAGGGAATTCAACTGGCACCCAGTCCTCATCGTCATGGGCTTCGTCTTCATCCAGGGCATCGGTGCGTCGGGGGCCCGGGTCCGCACGGAGCTGCGGGGGGGCCGGGTCTGCCTGGGGCCGGGGCGGCGGGGCCGGGGCGGCGGGAGGGCGCGGGAGGCTCCGGGCGGAGCCGCCGGGGCGGCCCGGGGCCGGTAGCGGGTGACAGCGGGAGCGCAGCAGTCGGTCCGCGGTTTAGAGAAGCCAGCACTCCGGGAGAAGGGACAAAGAGACCCTTGTAATAAGCCAAAATTGCTACATATGGGGTTTGGGTTGTTTTGGGGTTTTTCTTTCTGCAAGTACTTGTTTATCCTGGCCCGGGGATTGCCGTGCACTTCGAGTAATGCTTGCGAGGTGTGTTTTTCCTAGGTAGCTGGAATTTATACAAGTTGAAAATCGAAATGCCAGAAATGTCGCCCTAGGAAAGTTTCTCTTTTGGCTCTCTTCCATGTCCCAAGAAGAGAAAGGAAAGTTCAGTACCACAGAAGCTTGATCCAGAAGCAGGGAAAATGGAGCCAGACAAAATGTAGCACCACAAGCACTATGAAAATGCAGTTCTTCAGGCTAGACTTAGGATGAATTGTTTCGTAAAGTATATCTCTTAAGTTAATCATTTATTCTGTTGCTTAAATAACATATAATTATTAAGATACAAGATTGCTTCTTTTCCCCCCCCCTTTTTTTAAAA
Source organism: Cyanoderma ruficeps (assembly GCA_008694505.1). NCBI lineage: Eukaryota > Metazoa > Chordata > Aves > Passeriformes > Timaliidae > Cyanoderma > Cyanoderma ruficeps. The sequence continues at coordinate 18,165,451 of VZDJ01000594.1, forward strand.
GAGTGTATGAATTTTGAATTTCACAGAGTTCAGTTGTGGACTAACATCTTCCCATTACACTTCCAACCAGCTGGAAGATGCCGAAGGCTGTCTAGTTCTGGCTATGAAGAGAATGCTGTGATTTGAACATACACTGTAAATTTTTGATTTTCACTGGCAGTGGGGCTGTTCTCAGCCTTCTTGTGGCTTCAAGCTGCCAAATACTATTGAGCAATAAACCATATTTTGAAGTTGTTTTACATAACATTGCTCAATCCCAAGTGTAATTTCAGGCTATAAATAAGCAATGAAAACCACCTGTTGACATCACTAAGATCTATACGACTTAATGTGCCCAACCTATTTTTTTGCATAAGCATAGAACTTTTGAAGAAAATAGGGAGAAGCTTTCTGCAGCTTGTTCCCATGTATTTTCTAATTTTTTTCCTATGAAACTCAGTTTTTTTCCTGTGTCACAGAGAAACAGGGTTGCCCCAAGCCCTGTATAGATAAGGATATATGTAAAGTAAATGGAAGTTTACCATAGCTAAGAAACCACACACATACAAGGAATTCACTAATAATACAGAATCATTTAGGGAGGAAGTCCTATTACATAATAGGAAAAGCAAAGTTGGAGACCGAAGGGATATTGTAGTAAATCAGATGAAATATCAACATTTAAGATATCACTGTGAATCTGATTCAAATTTGGCTGATGGAAGTCTGCCACTGAATTCAAAGGAATTTGGATGAGAGTGGAAAATCAGATACCTTTTTGGACACATAAAAGAAAAGGAAGTCTTTAAGTAGTTGAAAGTAGAAAGGTGTAGCTAAAAAAAACTTGGTTAAATTTGAGTAGAGGATTTTAAACAATAATTAAACCAATTGTTTCTTGAGTTTATTAGTCTATAATCTAAAGGATGGAAATGTTGAATTATTGGTCAATAACTCTAGAACTTTGCCCTGTACCTTTGTAAAAGGACAGATGTCCCATGCCATATAAAGATATTGCAAGATAACTCTGCCCTTTGTGATGAGTTTTAAACCATAGCTCAAATCAGGGGTAAGATCTGAGCCAAAAAGGTGTGCCTAGGGAGCCTAGGCTGCCAGATTTCTTAACAGTACAAGAGATGCTCTGCCTTGAGAAAGCTCTTCATGGTAAAGCTGCTTTACCATGTCACTGCCAAACATTCTAATTTGCTATGTGCCCATGCCCTAGGCGGCTTTAATTTTGACATGAAATTACACATCACATCTGAGTAAGTTTTTAAGAGCTTGTACTCACTGAAAGGTGAATCTTCCTTCTCTCCCCTTTGTTTCCCAGATTGTCTTCTTTCCTCCTGCAGATCAGAAAAGCACCAGTTATGAGAAAGGCAAGGAGAAGCACACAGAAGGGGTGATGGGGGAAATAAAACCATGTCTTTAAACAGTGATAAACAAATCTGCTGAAATTGCAATGTGTAACTTCACACAATGCCCTCACAGAAAGATGATTAAGCCAAACTGTAATATCATGCATATGACTGTGGCATGTAACATGGTAATGAACGGTATTGTTAACAACTGGCCAAACGATTACTCAGTTACTCCTTGGTTTTCTATTGTCATGTTCATGGGAAACAACTTAGAAAATTCAATAGCCCAGACTTGACCCTCTGAGACCCAAGACTTAAAACGGAGACTAGGACCGATGCTCATTAAGTTTTCTTCATACAGAGTCCAGTACCCTGCTGCACTGTGAATAAATTATTGACAATACTGTGGGACATATGGTAAGGAGGATTTACTGGGAATATCCTCATGGGATGTTGCAGCTTGTTTTGGGGCCTTTTGACACATTCGCTTTACAAAATTAGAAGTCATCATTAGTACTAAGTTGATTAATAATAGTCTAATGCAGGATATTATTGCCAGCTGGCTGAACATGAGCCACTGTGTGCCCAGGTGGCCAAGAAGGCCAAGAGAATCCTGGCCTGTATCAGAAATTGTGTGGCCAGCAGGACCAGGGCAGTGATCGTTCCCCCTGTACCCAGTACTGGTGAAGCTACGCCTCAAATCTTGTGTCCAGTTCTGTGCCCCTCAATACAAGACAGACATTGAGGTGCTGGAGTGTGTCCAGAGAAGGACAATGAAGCTGGTGAAGGATCTGGAGCACAAGTCTGAAGAGAAGCAGCTGAGGGAGCTGGGGGTGTTTAGCTAGGAGAAGAGGAGGCTCAGGGGAGACCTCATCACTCTCTAGAACTGCCTGAAAGGAGGGTATAGAAAGTGGGGATCAATCTCATCTCCGAAGAAACAAGGGGTAGAACAAGAGGAAATGGCCTCCATTTGCACCAGGGGAGGTTAAGATTGGATATCGGCAAAAATTTCTTCACTGAAATGGTGGTCAGGTATAGAAACGGCTGCCCAGAAAACTGATGGAATCATTGTCCCTGGAAGTGTTCAAAAAATGTAAATGTGGTGCTCAGGACATGGTTTAGTGTAGACATGGCAGTGATAGGTTGATGGTCAAACTCAGTTATCTGAGAGGTATTTTCTAACCTTAGCAATTCTAGGAGTCTATGATTCTAACATTGCCGTGTAATGTCACTTTGGGGAACTGTTGGAGGTGATGGTATGGATTCATATTTATGTAATAGATTGCTTTAAGACAGTCAAATCACCTTTAAAACAAGGTTTCTATCTTCCTGATTTTGTAGGATTTACTGCTGTTGCTTTTTAAAGTAGAAAGCCAACAACAACCTAAATGCTGTATACATTTAAATATTCTAAGGAATGCTTTCATTTCAGTAGTATATTTTCACACAGTATGTAAAAGCATGCATTGATTTAAAATCTGATCATAATATGGAAATTTTACTTGTAAACTGCTCTCTTTGTGAATTATTTAGTGTAGTACTGTATTTATTGAAATGCATCCAAGTTTTAAAAAAATGAAATTTAAAAAATTTTCACCTAAAATGCAACGGTTATGGAGAAGTAATGAATGAGTTGGGCACATGAGAATCACTTAAGTAAATTTCTAATCTTTGCATTTATCAGGTAATACTTTTCTATTTCTTAATGTTTGGAACAGGTTGGGTTTTTTTTTAACCTACATATATTATTATTCCTTTGCTTTATTATAGCTAAATATATATAAAATTTTCACTGTAATTTCATAAGCAGAGCCTTAAATAAGGATGTGATGAATCACTGAGTGGAGCTCAGACTCTTGCTCAGGCAAGACATTATAGATGGGGTCATTAGTCTTTATTATTCAAATTATCAGTTGTTGCCCTCATAAACATTTGTCCCATTAGCTGAATATACTTATGTGCTGTCACACATCCAAAATTGTTATCTAGATTGTAATTAGATGTACCTGGAGCTTCAGTGATGTAATCTGGCCCATTTGTGTCCCCCCTGGAAAGCATCTGGGTCATATGACAGGGGACAGTTGTGGCAGGATAGGGGCAGTGAGGATCTTGGAGAAAACTTGGCAACAAGCAGCTCTAGGTTAAGTTGTTCTTATGGATCATCTGGAGTTAGATCAATAGGCATTATTGTTTTGTTCAGACTGGTCAAACCACTGTCTGCTAGAGTCATTAATTCAAGTATAGGCGAAAACTTCCCTACATTCATCTAGCAGTGGTGGAAGACTTGTATTTGTTAAATGCTACTGTTTCTAAACTCAGACTATGATTCCCTTATGCTGAAGAGCATTTTCCTATTCCAAGTAGTCTTATTGATATCAATGTTATAGTCATATTCTATCTATATAGTATGTATGCAATTAGAGAATAGCATTATCCAAAGTTGGCAAAGAGAATAAATATTATAAAATAATCCTTCACACTTTCTCAGCAAGTGACCTTCTCAACATAAGAATCAGACTATATTGCTCCAATCAGACTAGTAGCAGAAAATCAAAAACCTATGCCAAATCCCTGTTAGATCAATTTACTGACTGAGAAAAAGATGACACCAAGTTATTTACTGGGATTGTTTTTGAAACACACTTAAGTTTGTGGTATTTTTTATAATTGAGAAAAAATCCCTTGAAAGCTATGTTTAAGCCTCAGTTGTATTTTCAGAGTATGCTATGCTAAGTCTTTGAGAAAAAGCCTTTTAATAGACTTTTTAGAAGACTTAAGGTTGGATTTTGCTGTAATTTACAATGTAACTGTGAATTATGCATAATTATTAACATCTGAAAGAAATTATTCTATGAACCCTAAAATCTTGTTTCTCTTCTTTTGTCAGCTATTATTGTGTACAGATTGCCCTGGACGTGGAAGTGCAGCAAACTCCTGATGAAGTTCATACATGCTGGATTAAATACCATAGCTATGATTCTTGCAATTGTTGCCATAGTAGCCGCGTTTGATTTCCACAATGCCAGCAACAATCCTAACATGTACAGTCTGCACAGCTGGATTGGGCTGACTGCTGTTATATTTTACTGCCTCCAGGTCAGAATCTAACTGTATTCACAAACAGGTTGTAAATTTGAAGAATGCTTTGAGTAATTCAGGCACAACAGGCTCTTGCTAGTAGATTGTAACTACTGGGATAGCCATTTTACACTCTGATTTGGCAAACTATCATGTAAATGTAGAGAATATTGGATCATTGAGTTTGAAGAAAAATGCATTTTTAAGCATATTTTGTTTATTTGCTGGCATAATGGCCATTAACTAACAATACAGTTACATAGTAGTGTGTTTCTAAGCCCTATTAACTCCTGAACTTCCTGCAAGTTATTTAGTTTGTTGGCAGCACGTTTAAATAGTTAGAGCATTTATTAAAGAAGCCTCAAATGAAGTAACAGCTTTTCTTTTTACTTTTTTTTTAGCTATTATAAATTTAAATAGTCATTTCTTGGCCTCAAACCTTTTGTTAATCAGCAGAATAAGTGCATCAGGGACCAGTAGAGATGTAAAGGTGACACTTGACTGAGCTACTACTGGCTAACCAGTTTTCCTGAATCAGCAGAAGGAACTTTGATAGATGTTCCTGGGCATGCTTTTAGCTGCTCCTCTTGGCAGAGAATTAGCATTATTGTAATGTAAAATGAACTAATTTAGTGCGTTTTGCATTTGGCAAAGAAGAGCAACCACACCCTGAAATTTACAGAACATATACACATGGTTCTGCATATACATTCTGAACTCCCTATATTGTGTTATTACACTATGGAACTTTATTTTGTTCCTTCAAATATTTTTTCCCAAAACACTAAAAAGAAAAAAGACTTAATCATCTATGATCAAGCATAGGAAAGCCTCAGCTAAGGGATTTGGGTTCTGGACCTTATCTTTTACTGTCCAGGCCAAGAGGTACAGGAAATAGTGTTGAAATAGTGTATTTAACATTTAGAAAAAAAGAAAGCATATTGCAGCATTGTTGAGTATATTCTCTATAGCTGAACAAATTAAAAAGAATGAATATGAATTAATAAAAAAGAACAATGTTAAAATTAAGTTTGTCCTAATGATGCAGCTATTTCAAGGAAGTCTGTGCTGCCACTACACTGAGTATCATTATTTTTTCTAATGGTTGAATGAAGAATTGGGACTAAAATCTTAGCTCTACTTTTCATTTTGCTACCATAAACAAGATCAATGGCACTTAATAGCTTGCCTATCATATCAGAAGATCCTTGGTGTTCCTTCCTCCAATCTGGGATGTAAGTCTCCAGTCAGAGACTGATGTTTGCCAAGTGACTGAGCACTACAAAAAAATTGTCATAAAGTAGTATCTTTGTTAACAGAGAAGACACTTGGCACTTACCACAAGGGGCATGTCAGTCATACACTCACATAATACTCTGCCTACAATATTGTAACTACATTGTAATTAAGCCAAATGTAGGTTAATACAGTACAGCACACCGACATAAATTTAAGAATAGGGCAAAAAGGTAAAATGAGACTGTCTCTTGGAAAATGATGTCTCCAGAAAGAAGTACTCAAAAATTACATGAAGCTCTAAATGAGTTCTTACAATGCTGTGACAACAGGAAAAAGATGCCATTAGTGAAACTAATGTAAAATACTATGGATTTTTAAAAACATAGAAAAGAATGATCAGAAAAATAAAAAGCAACAAACTGAAAGAAATTCTGGAAAAGTAATCTGAGAGCTGGAAAAGCTATCTTCCAGTGCAAGAACTAAAAAACTCCAACTGTTTAGCAGATATAAGATTAAGAGATGATTTGATTATGGTGTACTAAAAAGCTTCTCAGGGAGAAAATATCAGGCTCTCTAATCCATTATGGAATGATAAAACAAGGACTAAGACTGAGGTAAAGCAGGACAAATACAAATTCATGCACTGTGTCTAAATTAGCAGCAGGGGTGAGTAACGGTAGAACAAACTGAAGAAGAGATAGAACCTCAACACGAGTGGGCAAGCCTATGGATGCAATCATGGGACATGATGGGCTATTTTCCATCACAAAATTAGTGCTAATAGAAGGACTAATGTCCCCTGAATAGCTTGTTGCTACCCATACATGTCTTCACTCTGTAAATGCCATGTGATCGATATATTGAGAGACCATTCCCCTTCTAAAGATAGGCACTTAAATTTAAATGAAATTCTAACAAGATAAAATTATTTAATCCACTCAAGTCAGAAGGTTAGACTGTCTTCTGATGTTCCTTTATGTGCAAATCTGCATCAGGAGCAGAGAACAGGACTTGATGAGACTATAGAAGTGTCATAGAAGTGTGGCTCCTCACACCTTTACTATGCTAATGAATTAGTGACACTGAAAGCTTGTGTTTCCAGTACTTAGTTTGGTTGGAGTTTTAGCACCATCAGTAATTTTGGACACTGATATTACGTAGGATGATTTATAAAATATTTAATGTCTGCTTCCCAAGTGCTAATCCAGAATGTTGCTTTGGTTTTGACAGGAAACACATCCAAAAATAGAAATGCCAATTCTTTTCAAATTTTTACCTGAAGACATTTCAGAATGGAATTTTTATTATTATTTTTATTCTGCTTGAGAAGTGCAGCTTGTTTTCCATCTATGCTTAACTATGAATCTGTTTTGGTTTTAGCTTTTCTTCGGTGTTGCTGTCTTTCTGCTCCCGTTTGCTCCAGTTCGTCTCCGCGCAGCTCTCATGCCAATTCACGTTTATTCGGGTCTCACCATCTTTGCAACAGTGATTGCAACTTCTCTCATGGGAATCACAGAAAAGCTTATATTTGCATTGTAAGTATTTGTGTCCACTTGTTTATTAAGGTTATGCATTGTAAATACACTTCCATTTGCCCAGAATAATAAGCATCCAGTATTGGGACACTGTTTTGTTTGTATTAAAAAGACCTACCTAGCAGGAGACTGCTGCTTTTAGACCGGGATTGTCTTTACAACAATCTTTTCTGACCTCTTCTTTCTTTTTCCCCTTTCAAAGGGAAAATCCTTCATACCGTGAATCCCCACCAGAAGCAATTTTGGTCAACTGTCTTGGTCTTTTGCTTGTCATATTTGGTTCACTTATTTTGTGGATGGCAAGTAGGCCCCACTGGAAGCGGCCCCCAGAAGAGAACGCTAAAATTCTGAGGCCCATTGGAGCAGTCCCTGAAGGCACAGAAGCAGAATCCACAATGACAAACAGTAGTAACGCAGATAAATCTGATCCGAGGAGCAATACTGAAGCAGCCAGAAAACAAAACATCAAATTTGATGAAGCAGGACAAAGAACAACTATGTAAAGAAAATACACAGAATAAAAGTACCATTATGCCTCCAAACTCCCCCTGGAGAGGGTCCTTCTAATTTAGTGATATGCATATGTAATTAGGTTGGGGGGTTAATTTTAGTATGGCTTGCTGAAAGCTACTCAAGTTTTCTGCATATGGATTTAAATTCCTGTAACTCTCAAGCATATTTCACTGGTCCATGCCTTGTTTAGAAAAACAAGAGCATGAATGACATCACATAATGGGAAAATCACATAATAGGAAACTGTTTTCCATATCACTTCTTAATTTGATGCTTTTATCTCCTATAGTCATGGAAAATTTAACAAGATTCAGATTAAATTTTACTCTTGAGTGATTTTGCAGGTTATGAACCAGCCATGAAGTAGACCGGACAGAATAATTTAGTTTGTCACACATCAATCTTCTGGTTCACTTTTTTAAATGAACACTTTTTTAAACTCTACCTGATTAACCCCCTCACCAGCTGCTATGTTCTATGGGATTTGAGGTCATTCTGCACTTTACAGGGTTGCTTCATAAAAATGTTTATTCTAAAATTTTTAATTACGAAAAGAAATTAAAAGTTTGCTTGATATCTTCACAAAATGTTATATTTCCCAAAGAAACTTCTGGGAGTTTTTGGTCTTGTTTTTTTAAAATCAGAATGTATCTGTTGACCTTTTAACATATTGTATGCAGACAATATTTGGCTTTGAATTATGTGCAATTATGTCTGAAATCTAAGGAAATTTTAAGACAACCAAGTGAAGAATTTGTCTTATTTGAAAAGCTATAAAAACACACTTCGAAAAATGTATCACTTAAACTAAGTCTTCCTTTTATCCCTGAAGGCAGCATTTTTGTATCTTTATTTGATTGTACAGTTCTGCTGATTTATGGTACTAGACTAGAAATTAGGAGGTTAGAAACCAGAAAAATCTGCTGTCGGTCTCACAGAAAAAAAACAGCTTCAAGTGAGAAATGATTTCTCCAAAACATAGGTGAGCTTTGCTGTTTTAATAAAATGCTACAGTTTTAAATAATGCAGTTTTCTCTAAAAAATGAAGAAATTTTACTTTTACTGGCATTTTACTTTTATAGTTCTTTCTAGTAATTGAAGTATTAATGTATTATGCTCATTCATTAATTTCACAGATACAAACAATATTTATACTTTTACTACTATAGAAGAATAATTATAGTAGATTATTTGGACTGCACATGTCCAAAATGATGAGACATTCTATTATCTCTTGTAAAAGCTTCAGACCCCACTAGAAATACAAATTTACCACTGCTCATGTTGAAATATAGTTAGTTTCAGACAGCATATAATTTCTTATTTTTTAAATACTACATAGATTTTTATCTACTTCAGCTTTTAAAAATATTTTAATATATTTCCCTTCAAAAAATGCACCGTTTCTGTAGTTCACTCTGTGTTAGTACAAACTATTTTGGACACGAGTTATTTGGGTCTTCTCTGACAAGAAGCACCTCAGTTCCTGTTATTTGATTTGTAATAATATGTTATTATTTGGTGAATGCAGTACAGAAAGCCAGCATAATAAAATATTTTAAAAACTTTTCTGCTGCACCATTTGGTACTCAAGGACTACATCCCAGAGTTCTATGTGTTCACTTAAAGGTTTGTAGATGACTGGGACCAACCTCACATTGGTTTATTTTTCCACTTTAATGCTTTTAATATACAATTCAAGTATGACAGAAAGGACAGTAATCTAAACTACTAAACTATTTTGTAAGCACTTCTCCAGTACCACTATGTGCAATGAATCAAACAGTGAAGCATGACAGGGGAAGTGCATAAATGAGCTCACTTGCAGTAATTTACTATGCAGCTTTCTATACTGCACTCACACAGGCAATGGCATTTTAAATCGTTATGTATTGGCCTGTTACTGTGCCTCATCCACCTGTGAAAATAAGCTCACTCAATCCTTGCATAGGACTAGGTCACATAATAAAAGCACATGTCTGTATGGAAGGTAGTCAGTTGCCTAGGGATTGTTCTGGAAGAAACTAACTGTACAGTGTACTGGGAAAAAACACAAAATCTATGAGTTCTTCTGTTACAGCACTGAGCTGAATATTGAAATGAACAACTTTTAGGTAGCTGGTTCTATATGCTGTTAAAATTAAGCTATAATAACCAGTATACCTCCTGGTTTCCATTGTATTCCATGTACTGTTCAAGGGGAATGCTACTTGAAAAAGGAATGGTGGCTTTTCTTCTCTATTCTCATGAAGAGCAATGTATGAGTCACACCAAGACTGTGGGTTCAAACCCCATAAGGGTCATTTGCTTAAGGGTTGAACCCGATGATCCTTCTGGGTCCCTTCCAATTCCAACCATTCTGTGAGTCTGTGACATAAACTAACTGGAAATCAAGGATTAGCAACCTTTTGAGGGGAGCCTCCAAGAACATAATTTTGGTTTTCAACTGAGAGGTTAAACATGATAATAGAAACTCAGCAGAAGCTGGAAGATTCCATTTGGGGAATTTATAATCAGTGACATCTCATGTGCATGAACTGTGGGATTCTGGCTGCTGATCTTTGGAAGGTCCCCATGAGACGCAGTAGCTGTGAGCTCCTAAACCTTGATCAACCTTGGTGTGTGCAATTTAAAACTGACAAAACATACTATAGATTTTTGGCTTAATTCTAAACTGATTAAAAAGGCCTGTAAGTATAAAGAGCATAGTTCAATGCTAAATGAAATACACAGGTGTTTGGAGAATAGTAGCCCTAAACCTGCTCCCTCAAAGTGGCCATTCATTAACTTTCCTTTCATGCAAATCTTCTTACCTGTATTTATGAGTAATATAAATACAGTAGCAACACAGGAAATGAAAAAGGTGTATTTTCAAAGATATAAATGGAAGGTGGAAGTCTAGTTTCTTCACTGGGATTTTTCTGCATGTTTGGAAATCATCTACATGGTTGTTTTTACAGGAACATGACTGTAGAGCTTACATTCCAGATTTGCATTCCTATAAAAAGCCAGGAAGTTACAAAACCTAACATTGAAAGTGTTATCTTTTTAAGATGCTTGGGAAAAAAATACTATATTTACCTTCTGTCATGCAGCACTATGAAGAGTGTTTTTTCCAACATTGATGAAACTGACAATTGGATTCTATAATTGAATGTAATTACATGTGTACTTCTTACTACATGTAACCAAGAATATTGCATATGATAATGTAAATACAGATTCCTTGTTTACATGGATATTTTATTGAACGACTAAGAGATATTGCCAAATATTTTCTATTTTGGAAGTTTCTTTCTTATGCTTTTATTTCAGAAAATTCCTTCCTCTGTTTTTAACTGTTCACAAGAACCTAAAAAATTATTTTATTATCCAAAGTACTTATTTGTAGATGAGAGCAAATATTTAATTACAATGTCTGTTTTCCTTATTCGTTTTTAATATATTAATAAAGATGATTTTTGAGCTTGTGATACTATTGAGTACAGATTTCATTATGCTATTAAAATATAACTTTCTAAATTTGGATAAAGGTCAAATTATTCCTAAATTACTTTTTGAAAAGAGGAGGACAGTTGTACAACTGAAAGTGAAACAATTCACTGTATAAGCACTGTATTTCACCTTCTGATCGTAACAGAAATTCGTCATAAAAGTTGTTAGAGGGAGGAAAAAAACAAACCAAAACTATTCTGTCATGAGAATGTGATTGCAAATACGGGAAGATCATGAATTCTGATATATAATGGTAACATAATGCACTGTAAGACTGAAATACCCTCAGACAAGTAACAGCCAGACTAAGCACAGACCCCATGGAATCTTTTGACCCAATTCAACCTCTGCATATCAAGTTACTCACAAATAGGTTAATGATCATAAAATCCTATGAAAATAAAATCATCTATATGAACCTTTCCATAACATCTAAGAATTAAGATAGTCTTGAGTTTAGTAAGTTTAACTGGAAATTCGCCTGAAAGTGTAGAGCATAAATTGATTATTTGTGAATATCATCTGACTGTTGGCTAAAATTTTCCAACAATTTCATCATCATGTAATAATAAAAAATACTATTACAAACATCAGTGTAGCAGAAAACCTGTTGCATTCAAACCTGACAATTCCCTGTTTTTGATAACTTCCCTTAACTGTTGCCTGTAGGTTGGATGTGTTGGGGGAAATTCTGGTAAAATAGTCTATGTTTTTAAAATAGGTTAATAAAAAAATCAGTAAAACCTCAACTGTATTCAAAACTGAAAGAGGGGACTCAAACTTTGGCAGGAGGACTACACTTGTGTGGAAAAATGGTTTTTGGAAGTAGTTGATGGAACCCTTGCAACTTACAATACAGATATTTGCATTGTGTTATGGTATGAGCAACACTAATGATCTCTGTAAGACTAGTGGGCAGTAATGAGGGGTAAACTATTAGTCAGGTAGAAACTCAAGTCCAGGTCAGCAAAATGGATGACAATCATTCCAGGCCATTCAGCTAAGAGAAGAGACGAGGTAATGTTGAGAAAATCCAGTTACTACTGCATACAAACCAGAAATCCAAAACAATGATAGGGCCCCAGATAACTCTTACAAAAGAAGCAGAAACAATGGGTATAAATTTCAACGAGCTCAGTTATGTTCACCAAATGTACTCATCACAGAGCCTTGGCCAATACAGGTTAGCACGGGGCGTGAGTTTACAGCTGAGTCCATGGCCATGTACATTGACTACTCATTGGCTCTCAAACTCCATATTTTGCTGGTCACCAAGTCATGTCATAGTTACAAATACAGCAGTCAGAAAATGGATAAAAGTTTTGAAAAGGTTTGCAATTTGTAGTTCAATTTTCACAAGCATTTCATTCCAACAAAATAAAAAATCCATTGAGTAGTACTCAAATTCTGCAGGATATAATTAAATATTAGTGTGATGAATAGTGTGATGGTCAAATATTTTTGTGGCAGATGATCCTGCTCATATGTGTACACAAGCAGTGATCCACTAGGTGGCAAGCACTACCAAAACGCCCTTTGGCAAATGCTAGACCAGCCCTACTTTTAGGTGATACAACAGGATAAGTTGTCTGCCTCAAAACAAAATTGCAAGTGTAGTAGTCATAAAATACAGAGTCATGTCAGAATTTATACATTCACTTCTCTTTACTTTTAAAGGGCCCACTCAGAATACAGTAGTTCTTCATCCCTGATGTTGGAAATTGTTCTTTTTTGTGCTCCACCTCAGAGCTCATAAATTTCTGTGCTACTTTTGTGCAAATACAAGCTTGGTTAAAGGACACAACAACAAGAGCAAAAAAGCATGAAAGTTTAGGGATAAGCTCATATACAAGATACAAAAGTAGCAAGAATTAGGAAAAAACAGGAATTTCCAGTAATTTTACCATTTGACCTTGCAGTACTAAAAAAAATTGATCCTGATAAACTAAACATGAGTGCCAATTTCAAATAACAAAAAAGTACACTTCTGCCATCTGATACATGCTAACAGCTTCTGTTCTTAATTTAATCTCCCTGTGGATACTGGCTTGTTTTCTGGTCATGTTTTCTGATCTATTCCACTGAACAGACTAGTTTCAGTACTACTGAAAGCTATTTTTTACATGGCATGCCAGTCGTATTGCTCAATCTTACTTGCTTACCCATTCTCTCGGTCTACACTGGAAGTTATTTTGTCTCCTATGACTAACTAGTACTGATGTAGACAAGGCACTGTGGTTTTTCACAAAGCTTGCTATTCATGTTTAGGTCAACGAAGCAGCAAAATTCATGTAATTCTGATTCCCCTGGACATTGCTGTCATTATTGTTATGACTATTGTATCTGGTAGAAATACTAGTTTAAAATACCCTAGCAATTCAGCTTGAGTGCTTGATCTTTTTGTTAAAAACAGCAATTGCTGTTGCAGTTAAGGAATAGCTCATATATCACTGTGGCAATGGGAGCACCAATACGGTCTGGCTCCTGTTTCTGATCAGATGTAGAGAACAAGATTAAAAATACAAGAAAATTTACATGACTATTCATTGCAGTGATTACTGCATCTGTAATGAGGAATTTGAACAAAAGTTCAGTAAGGCACAGCCAGCCTCTGTAATCATTTTAGTCTGTTTCAAATACAAGACTGCCAATGGATAATAACGACCCTGAACACAATAATAGGTCTTAATGGCCCTGATCAGCCTGACCTGGGAACTTCAACCCCCACACTGCTGTTTATGAGTCCAGGGCCTTTAATCCAGCTCCACGTGGGTGTTTCAGTGCTTGCCTGCATCCCCTTGGACCTGACTTCCTGGCTTGATTTCTGCCTGGTCCCATCACCTGGACCTGTCTAGTGACCACAGGACTCTGACCCTCAGTAGGTCGGGTTATGACCTGTGGATTGACTTTCCAGCACAACTGGAACCTGGCTGCCATTTCCTGCAATCCGTGCTTGCCCTGCTGCCAGCCATTCCTCACGGCACCCTGCCAGCAATCTTCTTGCATGTTCAGCCTGTACTCTAAACTGGGCAGATTGGGGTCTTCATGAAGTATCTGCAGTAGACAGACAGTGGCTTTCCCATTTATAACTATTTCTTCTCTTCATAATTGTTTTATGGAAATGCTTTGCTTAAAAAGCCTTAAAATTACATTTTAGTTATAATCTACAAATCACAGATGAGGTGCACGGAGTGAACAAAGAAGTTTGCCAGACCGTTATTCAACAACAATAAAACACCTTTTGTTTCTGCATTTCCAATTATACTGAATGATACCATCATTTCACAGGTCTCCATACCTAACAAGATTAGCAGCACGAAACATCCATTTCCATGTAGTAAAGTACGGTTATCTTAAAATCTGCAGCAATGTGAAATCAGAGATAAATCTTGTCCTCACTTTATTACATACTGTAAGCAGAAGTTGCAAGAGCCTAGCGAAACAAAACTGCAGCAGATTTCAAAATGTACTGACTGACAATTATGCACCTGGTGACTGGAAAAAAAGTCTGCAGCTCTGAAAAGAATGCAGTTATACATGGATTTGGATTAATTCTTCTCTGCTACCCAACAGCAGAAACCTGATGATGGCACCGCAAAAGTCTGGGAAGAATTTGCCTATCCATGAGACTGCAGCAATATAACCACAAGCACTATTTGAGTGAACGAGTTTGCATATGGACCTAAGCACTGCTCTCCTCTCCTCAAATAAATGAAAGAAAATTCACAGGCAATACAGGCTGTCAGCAATTCCCACATTCAGCAGCTGTTCAAATGCCCTCCACAGAGTTACTTCACTTTGATAAAAAAGGTATCTTTAAGTCAGAATTGCTTCCAGAGTTTTTAGCTGACTTCAGGGACAGGAGAGTTCCCTGTTACTCCTGTAATGCAGCCTCTGACTCCACTTGTACTAAAAGCAGCTACTTGTATGAAAAGCAGCTACTCCATTTGTAGCTGCTTTTAATATGAACTCAAATATTCTGGCACAGGATCACATGGAGTGCTTCTTTTGACTTCTTCTTTTGTAAGACTATGTCAGCCATCATGGAGTCTTGTATACTCTGAACTTCTTATTTTCAATTGTAATTCAGGTACTAACTATAGGAAACTCTATCAAGGAAGCTGCACATGGTTTGAGCTCGTCACAGCAATGCCTCAGTCTTCCCCCTAAGTGCAGAGGTGATTACAATGCTGTAAGAGTTCAGACATTTCTCCACATTTTTCTACAAACTGTATTATATTGCACTTACTAACATTATGCTTTCCAAGCCCCTGAGTTACATGTGCACCATTCACTAATTAACATTTCCTTCTCATTCCAAACTCCTTTATCCAGTTCTTCTGGAGGACATTTTACTCCTATCTCTGTCTTCTCTGAATCTCTGCTCTAGCAACAAAATCTTTACAGTTCTCAATATGTTTTTTCTGGTAAAACCTAATCAATTTCTCATCCTGGAGCAGGTAACTCAGTTTATTAAAGGACCCATTCACTGTGAAGTAAGCTCTTCTGGAATGTAATAACTAAGATACAAAGATATTTTGTACATCAGTCCAGTAAGTAAAAATTCAAATATATCACAAACCCTACTTTTAGTTTTATTATACTGTCGCCATGTTTATCATAGTTATTTGTATTATAATTAGTCTTCCTTTGCCTGTCTCTAAACATTTAAAACATCCCTAGGCAAATAATAACAATAATAAAAAATACCTTGGGGTTTTGAGCTAACATTTTGAATTTTCACTTAAAAATATTTTCGTGGCTTTAGAGCCAGCCTGTAAGTAAAATACATAAAATTAATTCCACCAGCCACATCCAATAATTTTTGGTTACTTTATAATTTCAGGTCTGACTCATTTGAAGAGAAGACAGCTTGTGTAGCCTCTATGTAAAACACTATGAAAGCAGAAACTTCAATTTGTTCTCTTTATAGATTTGTTTATTCAGAAAGAAGATTTGAAATAGAAGGCTTTGAAAGCCTGGCTGAATAATGAGTTGTTATTCTTTGAAGGAATATTATCTTTAAAAATACAAGAAAACCTGAGGGTTCCAAATGAGTAGAACCCTTTATTTTTGAAAGAAAATAAATGGAAGAGTTTGAAAAGATTTTTTTTCTTGTAGGTTTTTTTTTCTTCCTCCTGGAGCTGCCTGTTGCTCTTATGTGGAAGCATCCTGCTGATTTGACTTTTTATTCTGCTGTGAGACTGATGCCAAGATTTACATGATTGCTGTGGATAGGAACTGGATTTAGTATAAGGAAGGTAACTGCTTTTCCCCTAGGGAGATGCAGAAAAGGGAAAGACAGAGTGGGGCACATAGACAGTAACATCTGAAGTTACATTCTTGGTCATTTATTTTATTCATCCTCTATTTTAGATTATGTTGCAACTAATAAAAGGCAAGAAAGCTATTGGTCTCAAGCCAGGAACACAGATAAGCAAGGAAACTGTGGTTTCATGCAAATATCCAACTACAATGGAAGCAATGTTTTTATACAGAACTGACACAGGGCCCCTTGTAGCGTGAGTGTAATATAACAAAAACTCACATCAGATGCTGTCAGGCAGAGATTTGCCTCCTACACAGGGTCCTTCAGCAGAGAGAAAAGGGCGACTGCACAACTGTGCATCATTACAATTATTTTAGCAATTCATTGTCTGTACAGTCTTTTGCACATTCTTCAGTTTTTAATTACACTCTCTGGACATTTAAACAGGTGAAGATTTTTGCTTATAAGGTAGATTTGTGCAACTTGAAATCATTTACAGCCAGTTGACAGACAGTTGTCTTCTGTTAACCTACAGTGCCTGTGGAAAATGCAATTTTTTGAGACACTGCAAAAAATTCGCATCAAAATGCAGGGAAACTTCCCAAGCAAGGCAAGACTCCATAGTAAGCACACAATAAATACTGAGGGCAGAAGGCAGTTAAAGGGATTTTGGCACTGAGAGGGTATAGGTTTTCAAATGTAATTATTAACAGGTAATTTAATTTATTTCAGTTATTTTTCTAATTAAATAATACACATCTAATAAATAAAATTAAATACCATAATCGAGCGAAAAAGAAATATTATCCACTTGGTCTAGAAGTTTAAATTCAGTAACTGGAAGATAGGTCTAAGCCTACACTTCTGCAGTAGAAGTGACTGTAAATCCACCCAAGGATAAAATTATTAATATCTCTGTGTTGCTTGAAATAATGAAAAATTTTATCCAGAAAGTGTGCTTACCATTCCACAAGTCAATGCTGTTTATACAGTGTTATCATTTGTTATAGAATAAACACAATGAAAAGTCTCTTATGTTTGAGTAGGTCAAGAAGCACTGGCAGAGATGTGCTTCAATTCATTACAACGTCACTTGAAACCTAGCTTTTATAAACGTGAAACTTCCTTTCTGGATATACAACCAAATCACATTGAATTTGATGTCAGAGAGCTCATCCAATTAGTTTTCATTGACTTAAATATATGCTTAATGTTTCTTAGCTGCTGTTGTCAGTTTTACAACAATATTTTTTATTCAAGGTGGCCAAAAAGTATTTAACCATATCTTGACTGGACTTGGCTGCACAGCTCTGGTTGCTGCCAGATCCTGCTAAAATCTCTTGATTCTTCAGAATAGTTTTGTGTATGATAAACCCTAATCCACTATCTTTATGCAGCTGTACACAGGACCAAATCAAAATGAAGTTAAGAAAGCTTGCAGAATGAATCAGTGATCAGTGTTTGAGAAAACTGAGTCACTGTGTTTCTAAAATAAATTTAAAAATGTGTCACAGGTTTCCTGATGATATGGGAAGTCTAACACACTGTAGTAAGCCTTCTATCTGAATGCGTGGCAGGAAAAACACAAAGTTTTAAAAAAAACAGTTAAGTCTTGTGAAATCTTCTGTAGTATTAATTCCACAGGTCACATTACCTCTTGAATTCAGAGACAGAATCTCACAATGCAATGCTTTTCCAAACAAAACAGGCATCCTAGTAAAAGACAGATGTGTGGTCTAGCACAATGTTCTAGAAGTTGTTTGAGATATATGCAATATATCTCAAATGTAAGATGTTTCTGCACCAATATATTCTAGCATCATGGTTTTGGCAGACCCTTCAGTACAAAATCAGTTCTAATTTATACCAAACATCTTTATTTAGCAGTCTCAGAAGTTCATCCTGCCCACTTCCCCAGTCTCCTGTCACCTGGTTTTGCACACCTGGCTGTCTTTCTGTTACTTGCTTGGCACAGTCTCTTTTCACTTCAAGCTAAATACAGAATAAAATATTTCTCTATAAATGCCCATCCTCTCTCTTTTTCTGTGGTTAACCTGCACATTTGGTAGCACTCTATTTACCATTTAAGTTATTTCAGAACATAACAACATTTTTGCTCTAATTTTAGAACCTTAATCAGAACTTATTTCCTGCAAAACAATAGCAAAGAGAACCTCACTATACCATTAAAACTCAGAACACCAAGGTGTGATCAGTATTCTGAGAAAGTCCTTTAAAAATGGAAATCTGGGGAACACTTACTTTTGAGCACTACAGTACAGAGCAGAGATCTTTGGCATACTGATGACACAGTCTGCAGAGTCCCTTTTAGCTCTCTAGGGAGTCCTACAAATTTCAGAGGCAGTAGTCCATGGTTCAATTTCTTGCTGGAATGGATTCTCCACAAGTAGGGATAATCCTTCATTTGATGCTTACTCACTTGGATACATTTCTGTACTCCATCCTGGCCATTCCAGGCTTTGCAATGCTTATTTTTTCTTCTCAGAATGTGTTTCTGCATTAGCTGATATTATTACACTTATTTGGTTGAAATGACACTTTTCTTTTATAAACTTCTCATTAGCTTAAAATAACTTCAAAGCAATTATTTCTAGACCAATACTTATGCTTGTTCTCAGGCTAACAGTCACATTTTTTCCATTTTTAGTTTGAAGAGAATCACTCAGTGGTTTCTGAGGATCAGATTTTCAACTATATACATATACAGTTGGTTTCATTAAATACTTATTAAAGGCAGTAGTTGCTTATTTTTATTCTTTTAAAAATATTTTCCCTCCTAATTATAAGTAAATAAGATATAATAGTGCCTCAAACACCACTTTTAATTTTTTGTTTTGTTTTGAAATTCCTCCAGAAGTTGATCTTCTCTCTGTTTTTTTAACAGCTCTAAGGGATTTAGAGCATCTTTTGACTTGACTCAGTATCTGAATTTATTAAATAAAACAAATAATAAACTCAATACCCTTACTATAAGAAGTATGCATAAGGTAACATGCATACTATATGCATGTATTGCTATGTTACCTACATTACATAATTTTAGTTGGTATAATAACTGTAATAATAAATATGCTGTCTCATATCTAGGTAAAATACAGCTCAATTACACACTACAAAACACAAAATAGATGTTCATGTTGTAATTATAAATCTATAAAAGCAGTATAACTAGCTAAGGTTTCAAAAGATTACATTCTAGGTAAATAGAGCACAGTGAAGCACACAACATGTTATGATCTCATGGTGACAGAGATATATATACATTTAAAATAATGCAGTTTAAGGAGACAGGTTATGGCACCTGAATGACAGCAGATGAAGATGGGAGAAATGGAAAAATTAGCTTTATGCAAACCTTATGCTGCACCACCTGCCAGCTTGTGTCAAGTACCCTTCAGCCATCACTGGATCTCCTGTGAACAATGAAAGATTCAAAAGAAATACAAATCAGGACAAGCCACAGTCTTTTTTACACTAAATACTGTTTAATCTTCCTTAACAATTATGTTTTTGGTATCCACTATTACTGAACTTTAGTTGGTTAAGAAAATTCTAAAAGCATTTCCAACATTTTCTTAGCAGACACTGAATCAGAATTTTCAATTGCTACAGTACATAAAAGTCTATTTAAAATTAACTTTAGTCCATGTCCAGACAGAGCAATTTCTCATTGCTCAACTTCCTAGTACCAGCACTGCTCTTCACAGTGCAGGAACAATTCAAAACACACAGAGTCACACCAGCATTCTGTTGAGTCCTACATATTCTAGCAAATAAAACAAGATGGTTTGACAATCACAGATATTGCTTAATCTTTCTGCATAAATAAAAGTCAGTAAATTTAAGCAGTATATTTTATTTTGCACAATATTGTGGGATTTATTTTAATAAAATGAACTCTAAGGTCTAATTGATTGGTTTCCATCCGTAATTTAAAGAAAGATTTTTCAAAGGCATGAAAGCCTATTAAGAATGTGTCTAATTGATTTTTGGAAAGAGCTGAGGTCTTGATGTAGCATTTACTGCAGTCAGCAGTGAAATTTCCATTGATTTAAATAAGAACAGGTTCATACCTGCAGAGACCTAGCTGCTATTTATGCATTTCACAGTAGCCCTTCCTTCCATAGTAGAGATTTCTTCCCTTTGTTTTGTACAAATAATCTACACTCTTCTGCACATACACTCAGTACAATTTACTTTATATTGAAAACAAAGTCACATTTTCAAAGGTAATGAAAATCTTAACACTGAAGAGTGCAAGTGCCATTCAGTTTCATGGTTCCTCTCTTCACTGAAGTCAATGACATCATTTATGAGTAAAACAACCAAAATGTTGAATAGGTAGTTTAGTTACTAAGAAGATAACTCAAACAAGTTTGAGTAATTAGACACAGAACTATTCTGTTACTGCTGCACAAGTGAGGAAAATGTTGTGAAAGATTCAATTCTATCAAAAAATGAAACACTGATTTTATTCTGGTTTATTTAGCACAGAAAGGCAACTGAGTATTTTTAAAGTATTCTTGTCTAAGAAATAAGGCTTTCCAGAGAATTGTCTCACTGATATGTGCAAAGATCAGAAAGGGGTGGCAGTGTTAGCATTCCAAATTCATTTAGATGAAACAGTAAGATAATTAGGTGTAAAAAATTCACAGTCTTATGCTCAATGCAGTAGAGGATCAATTTCATCTAAAGGCAAGTGGAGTGTACACTATATCATCTGATCCAAAGGAGTGACCTTCTTGATTCAAATGCAAAATGCCTGTGCCTATTGCAGATGGAATTTACCAGGACAAAATGTTCAATAGAAAGATTACATTTCCACTGGGGCAGAAAGGCATTTGTCAGTGTCTCATTACAGCTTTGATACAAACATCTTGGATTTCAATTAGCTTTCAGATGGAACAATAATCCAGCATTGAAACTACAGACAAACCTTTGGTTTTTACACCATTATATGTGGATTTTTGTTTCATTTGCAGTAAGACATTGTGAGATTTCCAAAATAAATAAATAAAAGTAAATAACATTTCCGCCATTTTAATGTCAGCTATATCACTTAGTGATTGCCTGTCTGATAACTTTGCACTAGGAGGCGAGGGTGACACAATTTACATTTTTTTCCAGTGTAAATGAAAAATGCTCTATTCTTTGAACCGTTAAGTGTCCCATCAGTTCTTCTACCCTCACTGTCCCACCTCCTATTATTAACCTACCATATCCATTCTGATGTTTTTGATCCTTTTCTATGAAAAGTAGTTTGCCTTCCCAATAGAAAAAAATATGAAATTTGCTTTAGTGTGTATCAGGAGTTCAAATGATGGCCCATAAACATTTCCACGCTATGGAGATCATGTTTTAACTTAAAAAAATTAGAACTTGCCTTCATTTAGAATGCTTACTTCTAAATACTGTTTGATATTTACGAAAACTTGTATGTTCTTCTGAAGTCAGTAGCACCAGCCCAGCAGCTACTAAAAACAGGTACAGGATTTTGATATCAAGTTTCCACAGGATACAAATGACAATATATGTTTAGGACGAGTGAGAAACTGCAAAGTCACTTGCTACCCGTCTGGAGGTGTATCAAAAGGAGCTGTGTAACATCATTCCTTGTGACGGCCACCGCCGTGTCGCCAGGACAGCCCAACGCCACCGGCTGACACAGCACCATCTGCGGGGGCCATTTTGTCACTGGCCTGACGCGCACACCCCATCAGGCTTTTATACTCGTTATCCCCACGTCACTGGAGGGATTGTGGCTACCGGCCGCCCGTGGGCCCCACGGTTAAAGCCATACATCCAATCAGGGCCCGCATCGACAGGACGGGTTTTCCTGCTCGGCTGCGGGAGGGGCCTAACGTGGATGGTCCCTCACTGCCCGGAAGCCAATGCAGAGGCGAGGGCGCTGTCCCACACAGGGATCCCGCCCCGGCCCGCTCTGCCCGGCCCGGGGCCGCTGCCGACGCCCCCGTGAGGGCAGCCCACCGCGGCTCCGCCATCAGCGAACCAGGGCACGGCGCCCATGCGCGCACTCCACGGCAGGCGGTGGCGCTCACTCCCTGCGCTCTGCGGGCGCCGAGCCAGGGCTGCTGGTGTGTCCCCAATCCGGAAGACTACGACACCCATCATGTAACGCGCGGCCGCGCCGCGCCCACGCCCGGAGAGCGCCGGCGACGAGGCCCATCCAGCGGTGCGCACTGCATGCTGGGTGTCGTTGTTGTCTAAGCGGCTTCGCCGGCCGGCTCTCCGCGGGAGGGGTGTGGCGCCGGCCCTCGGGAACCGCCCTGTCCCCGCGTCGCTTCACGCTCGTCCCCCGTATTAATTCCTTTCCGATTGCCGGCTCTGACAGTGCGGACGAGTGGGACATTGAGTGTTTTACTGCACAGATCTCCGTGTCCTTCCGCACTTCCCGTAGATTTCTGCGCATCCCGCAACGCCTTCCGAGCTGGTTTGACCCTCGGCGTCTGCCGTCGGCAGCCGCCTGCCAGCTGTCGGCGCCTTTGTGCGGCGGCGGAAGGGGCGCGGGGCCGAGGGCGGCGGGCGCAGGGCAGGAGCCACGGACAGGAACCGCGGACAGGAACCGCGGACAGGTGCGCAGGGGCCCGAGCCGCGCCCAGCGCTGCTGCCACCCGATGGGAACGCGCCTTCATTCGGCCTCGCCTTGTGCAGCGAGGGCTGCGGCAGCAGGGTGGGGCCGGGGGCGGCCCGCGTCGGGGCTCGCTGAGTGGGAGAGGCTGGGAGTGCTGCCTTCTCCCGGGCCGCGGGGCCACCCTGGCCGGGCTGCCGGGCGCTGTCCGCGGGACGGCCCCTGTGGGATTTGGGTGGGGACTTTGGTTCTGGTGGCGCCAGGTTCATACCGCGGTCATCTCCGGACGGAGTGCGCTCCCCTCCCGTCCCCTCGGGTTCGCTCGGTTTGTGCTGCTTCGCCTCCCCGGGCCGGCACAACCCATGGTGTGACAGCGCGCTTTCCTAATATTGTTTTGAAGGGACACGGGAATGCCATTTGAAAATGCTGACTGTAGACGCTTTAATTATAGATTAATAGTGCTAGCAAACGACATGAAGGAATACATAGATTTACTCCAGTATACGTATTACTAAGATGTGGGGTTAGACATAGGAGGCTTGCATCCCTTTCTGCACTTAGCTGTGCTATGCAAACCCTTGGAAGTATTTTTTATCTTGAATTACAGATAGTCATATTACTAATGCTAATCTTGTATCCTTATTGTCAAGCTTACTGTAAAAGCGTTTGTAGTGTCCTCATTTGTTGTTGGACCGCTTGTGCATTTTCATTTCTGACTTGACTTTGCTTTAAAAAAGTAAATTATCACCTATTCCTTTCACACAGTTTTCCTTACCTGTGTTCTAAATATTTGTGAAGTTCTAAACTTACAGGGTTTCCACCTTTTGCTTTTGACCTTCTTGTTTGTATTTGAGTTAGTTACATAGCAAAACTTTTTGCAGCATTTTTGTCTTTAAATGATCCACCAATTTATTAGCAGTGTAACAGTTTCGAGAAAAAAAAATTATAATGCGTGTGTTTTACAGTTTTCTTTGACCACCACACTTGTACTTACATTGCCTTATAATTTATAGTAATTCTACTAAATGTTTTAGTAAATCTTCACTTTGGACCAAAAAACCCCCAAACAAACCCAAAGAAAACAAAAGCCAAACAGTGACATGATCTCTGTTGATCAGTGTTTCAGCCATGTCTGACAAAAGTGAGCTGAAGGCGGAGTTGGAGCGCAAGAAGCAACGATTAGCTCAAATTAGAGAGGAGAAGAAGAGAAAGGAGGAAGAAAGAAAGAAGAAAGAAGTAAGAAATAATTTTCACTTTGAAAATTGACTTGCATATGTAACTGGCCCAGAATTTAAGAGGAGCTTCACATAATCATTTTCTGTGTCCTATTCAGGGAGTGTCCAGTTAATGGTTGGTGCTAATATAAATGTAGCACTTTCATTTTCTGATATTATAAAAACTTACTGTTCTCAACTGTCCATATAATAAGATGGATTTTAAAAACCTTGAAAATTAGTATCTTACACTAGCATAAAGTTCAGATTTCTAGAACTATCTGTGTGCATGTGACATCATTAATCAAATCACTGATGATTGCATGAAAGCTCTGCTTAATGAGTTGTGATTGGTGTTATTTGAAGAACTCACTTCTGAAGTACGGTTCGGAGGATGTCTGTAGGAATTATCTGACTGTCAGTATTAGGATTGTACAAACAATGTGCTATGTTCTGCTTTTTGTCTTATCTATAGGCTGAATTTTAAAATCAGAACAATGTTCAGTATGTATATGGTACTTGTGTGTTATATTTAGTTTGTTAACAGTCTTCTGGATTTCTCACTGCTCAAGTATGGAAAAATCAGTGATAGATTACTGTTTCTCCTGAATGCAAATCTCATAAAAGAAACTTTTGCTGGTATGTTTTGGGGTACTTTTTCCTTACTTCTCTGTGTTTTGGTTATGATCTAGTTGGTATTCTAAATCAGCATATGGCTGAAGACTGGGCAGCTGCCAGCTACATGATTCAGACAAAAAGGAGAAATAAATAGCTCAAATTATGTCCCAATGATCTTGTAGCAATGTATTGCCACAATTGCTTTCTTAAAAAGCTGCTAAGAGTAGAAAGATACAGAGAATTCAGCATCTTGTGTAATAGAGCTTGCACTATTTCTAAATGAAAGAGGGTGGGGATGTATTTTGTTTTGTATCCAGCACATAGCACAACTTAAAGAAAACTACTTTTCTTTGACACAGTTATTGTCATTTAAAAATAGGAACCATATGACTGTCTCTAAAATAGTTTTATACCCAGGTACAGGATTTTTTTTTCACTCTTTGCATTTTTACAGTGTTTAGGATTAGTGTAGAAAAAGGTACTCTTAATCTTATGAAGTGTTAGTCATTTTGGTAAATATGCTGACACTTTTTGCATGTTTATATATGTCCTTTAAAGACAGTACTAAAGCTTTGGAACATCTTCATTCCTGTCTGTCTATTTTATCTACAAAAAGAGCCATCAGAAATACTGAAATTGAATATCTGACCTACTTGATCATAGGTTTCAGTATTACAAAAACCCTGTGGGGTCTCAAAATAAATGAAAGGTTAAATGCTATAACTTAATTATTAAATAATTTTTAGACTGACCAGAAGAAAGAAGTTCTTCCAGTACAAGAAGAATCTGATCTTGAAAAGAAGAGAAGAGAAGCTGAAGCATTACTTCAGAGCATGGGGTTGACACCTGAGTCGCCTGTTGGTAGGAATGTTACTATTTGTTTGAGTAAATGTTTGGGAGTTTTCTGATTACTCTTTTTTGGGGGGGTGAAGTGGTTTTTGGGGTTTGCATTGGGTCTTTTTTTGTGGTGGTGGTTGGTTTGTTTTTGATAGGATTGAGGTGTTTGTATGACTAACATAATAATTCTCTGGCCACTTTTTGGGGGTTGTACATGTCTGGGTTTTACACTCCTTTTTCCTTCATGATCTCTTTTAAATGTCAAATTATGTGCTTCAGTACACATTACATAATATTACTTTATAAAATAACACCATTTACACTTAGTGGATTATTTGAAGTGTATTAGTCAAAGTATGTAAGTATCATGTATGCATTTTCTTTCCCCCCCCATTTTTCATGCTCATTATTCCCCTGTATTTTTTTCTTTACTCTTTTCCACAATGCCAAATTTTAATGCTGATATTTTTGTATGGAGTTGGCTTATTTCTTTTCTGCATCTTTTACACCCTAGTTTTTCTTATCTCAAGTACCTGGCTGACTTCGATGGAGCAATAGCAGCACTGAGTATAAAAATGAGCTTCCAAGGGTGATGATTGGTATCTGTGCAGCTCTTGGATGTGTTAGCATATTGGCTCTTGCTTTTTTGCCTTTACTTAGGCAGATCCCTATGGAAGATGAAAACAAGGAACATGATAATGCAACTCTGCTTTTTGTCTCCACCTCTGAAATCAAAGGGGTTCAAAGCTTATCAGTTTGGCTTCTTGATGGGGCTCTATTCAATGGGATTTGTAAATAAAAAAGCAATAATAATTTCTTAGAGATATGCGTGTGATTATGCTTTTGTGTAATCCTCAAGTGTTCAAAAGTGAACACCATTATATCTGCTCACATTCCAAAAGCCCCAGGAGTCATTTTTGTTAATTCAAGCTGTTTTAATAGTCGAGAGACTCCATTTGGCTGTGTTAGCAACAGTGTGCAGCTGTTTAAGTAATCAGTTCTGACCTGCTACAGATTTTCTTTGCTAGACTAATAGTTGAACACTTCCCTTGCATGATACTGTACGAGTTGATGAGACTTTTTTAGGAATGTATGTGGTTGTAGCTTTTTTCCACATCTGGCAGAGAATATAAAAGCCAAGAGTAGCCAGTCCTGAAAGCAAGTTAATGTGTACACTTAGAGTAGGTGTTCATGAAAGACTCAGAGGTGCTGACATGCAAGAGTGGGGGCACACCCTGCATGTTGTGTTTGATGCCACTGAGCTGCTACTTAATCACACCCTTCAGTGTACAGGGAATTCATTCTGTTTCCTTTCGAGGTAACCAGATCTGATATGGATCCTTAATCAAGTTAAAATGTCTGACTTGCTGCCTGCAGTTAGCATCCCTGAGGCACAAGCTCCTTTTCTGCTGACTGGATGCTGGCAAATACAGTGATTGTATGCCTGAGCTGATGCTAACTCATGGCTGAGCTGCTTGGTGTGCAGCTGAGGTAGCTTGGGCTCACACTGTCAGTGGAGGGGGGTTGCTTGACATTAGATTCTTTCCTAGAAAATTGTGTTAATTCCTAAGGCAATTCACGTGCTATTAACTGCTAGAGAGAGAGAGAGAGAGAGAGCTGTCTTGTGGGAGAAGGGACTGTATCAGTGTTAGTATGTTTTTGATATCTACCATACTTACTATATAAGAAGCCTTAAGTTAGTGAACCAGAATTATTTTCAAAAAGGTTTTATAGTTTAATCTTCCGGGGTAGGTGAAATTCCATCTGGTCTTTTCGTAAGACTACTGGTCTTTCAGTGGGACTCACCTCAGTTTTGGGAAGGATTCCCAAAGAATCGCTTTCCCCACAAGAGAGCGCTGCAGCATCAGCGCTGGGCCCTGCCAGTGGCTCTGGGGCCGCGACGTCGCCGTGTCCTGAAAATGCACACAGATGGCAAAGCACAGGGCTGGGGCGGCTCCTTTGCTCCAGATTAACCAGTGCATGGCGAGGATGAGTTGAAGAATTTACATATTCTTACATGCCCCCAGTTATGTAAGGGTTTCTAAGCAGTGAATGCTTTATGTATTGCTGAAAAATGAAGCATATGAGGACCTTCAAAACACCCATTGATTCTTATGTTCAAACCCTAAGTTTCATTTAAAAATTGCCATTTCTAAAAAGAAAACTTGAAAGAAATACCAAAGTAGCTTTGTGTTTGTACCAGATTGCATGATATCATTCACTATGAATCACTTCCAGAAAGCATGTTACTTTTCAAATGGTAAATGCAGTCTCCATCTACAAACAGAAAATGAACTGACACTTAAGAAGTTTAAATACAGTGGTACTAGACTGTTTACTGTCAAACAAACAACAAAAAAAACCCAGTAATTCTCCAGATCTAATACTAGAAACTTTGTAATACACAAGATTTATGCTGATTTGATTCAAACTAGAAAAACATAACAGGATGCTGTATGACACAGCCACTTTTTTGGTCCCCAGTTTGGTGATTGTATATTTTGAAATAACATTGCTAGTTAAACACATTCATTGTCTAATCGTTAAGAAAGACTAATGTCAGAGCTGTATTAACAACTATCTTTTCAAAGTTTATGTAACATGAATCAGTGGAAATTACCCTTTGAAAATCAATGTCATCATTTGTCAAAAGTTCAGTTTAAAAATATTTTTTCAGTTCCTTTTCTCCTAAATGTCTTCCTCTCCATGTCTTTTTGTATACTCCAGATGCATAAATACCAAACAATTGCATGAAAGTCCAGCATGAATTGTTAACATTGTCTTTTCCCCTCTCTTTCTACTGTTCATTTTCATCCATTTATTTTTTTGTTTGCCATCACTTTTTTTTTTAATACTTCATTTTTAATTGATTTGCAAACATCCTAAGCTGTGCAACCTCTGCGAGTAGTAACAGCGGATACCTGTCTGTTTCACTATTTAGTCCCTCCTCCTACCTCTCCGTCCTCCAAATCCGTGAGTACGCCAAGCGAGGCTGGGAGCCAGGACTCCGGGGATGGTGCTGTTGGATCCAGGTACGTCACTTTCCTTGCCATGTTCCTTTGCTCAATGCTTGTGTTCTGACTAATTAAGCTTTAGAAGAAATCAAGGTTAATTGCTTGATTATGATAATATGAGGTTACAATGTCTGAGTCTACTTACTGAAAGTGACTGTTTAGCAGAAATACTTTACTTTAAAATTCGAAATGCAGCTATGCTTCCTGATTTGAAGTTGATGACATTAATGTGGAGTTGTTTAAACTTGCAAGTTTGAAGTAAAATGGATGTCTTGGGACAATAACAAACTCAAAAAGTCTAGTTTCTGTGCTCTTCCCAGCTTTTTCTAAAGGAGGATGGGTATGGATGATAAGCTATTTGCTTTTTCCCATACCTAGCCGATCTAATAAAAGATACTGTCTACAAACTTTGCATTACTTCTGGTTTTATTTTTCCCTTACTCAGAACCATATTTCTCATTATTTTACTTCATCTGTGTAGCACAGCTGCAGAGCTTGCAATCTCTTATTTTGTCAAAACATAACTCCATCTTAGTATAGCCACAGTTGTTTTTGTCTTTTTTTAGTACCAGTACTTGTCACAGCTGTTTGACCATTTCTTTGAGCATGATGGTTAGAGACATGCTGATCTAAAGAAGAGTCAGATAAATATTTCTGTTAAATATTTCAAATGGTGATAGATGAATGATAAGGTGGAAAAACAGTACTCCCAAAGAGTATTTCTACTGTTTCCCATGCACAGTCTGCAAATAAGAGCAGTAGCTGCCTGTTAATATTAGTAAGATAGTCTCAGCAAGTGAAATTTGTATACTTTAAATTTAGTAAATATACGTTGTGGATGAAGTTCAGTCAAAGCACAGTAACTGCAGCAGTTATCAGTTACTGTTGTTGTATTAGTAGTTGTTTTGGAAAAGCAGTCAAAGGTTAGAGCTCTTTGAAACAGCTTTTAAAAAGGCTGCAGAAACATCTTGTATGCATGTGGATTATGCATGCATAACTATATAGATCTTAACCTGAAAATATTCAAGGTAATAATGACTGAACAAAGGTTGTGTGGTGCCTATTTCTAAGTAAAAGTCATTTAGTTAAAACAGAAAATACAGCAGACAGCAGGTGTGAACCCAGACTTTTTTAACAGGTATGATCTTGGTTGCCTGTCATGTTAACTAACCAATATAATTGTTCCTTAATTAAGTAGCAAGCAAATTTTAATTATTTAAAATTGTTTATTAAATTGTCTTTTTAAAAATATATTTATGTATGTATTTATGTTCACTAGAAGAAAAAAACCCAAGAAACATTTGATGATGACTTTTTAAAAGAAAATACTTTCTTTCCATTCACACCTAATTTAAATTCAGTATGAAACAGTATGTGTAGGCCATGTACCTGTAATGGAACGCCACGTTGTGTACTAAATTTATTTCCACCTCATCAATGTGCTGCACTCTGATTGTGTGTTCTCAAACATAGTAATGCAATGTTGTTTGCATGGATTTCTTACGAAGCCTTGAGAAAACCCATATCCTGAGTCTGAAAAGCTCAATGCATTTTCAAACTTTAAATCTGTCTCAGGATTGTGATCTTTAAGGCATGGAGGTATGAATATACAGCTAAATTTGAAGGCATTATGGAATCCCTGTTGGAGTCCCCTTGGTTGTTCTCCCACCAGTGGATTCTTCCCTTCCCCCAGTAAATGGGTGCCCATATCCTGGTTTATTAGTACAAGTTCAAGTATTTTGAACATGAAAGTTGGACTGTATGATATCCCTTGGTGTTACACGTGGCATTTTATAGGTGACTCCTGTCAATATGAAATGTATTATAAAGCCTCCTCTGGGATGCTGAATCCTGTCAGTAGCTCTTCTAGTAAGTAGTAGAGCAGCGTTCAAACTGTGCTCTTGTGGTTACTCATCTGTCTTGCTTTATTTTCATGGGTAAAGAGTTTTGTTTCCTAGTTTGATCCTGGTTCTTTCCCTTTTTTTCCCCTCAGTCAAGAGTGCAAGTCCTACACTAGAAAAAAATACAGCTGATTTACTTTTAGGCTGGTGGATGCTTCATAGAATTAGTTTAAAAACAGAAAATATTTTTAGAGATATAGGAAGTGTTAGGAAAGTGCCTGAATACAGAGAAATCTGGACATATGTGGAAGAACGGGAAATTTGTTCACTGAAGCTTGTGGATAAATTCATTTAACTGAAGGCAAAACCAACTGGAAAATAAAAAAAACCAGTCTTTTGCATCATTTTGGTATATATATGTAATAGGTGAATTTAATCTTAGAATGTTACCTTTATTTTAAAAGAATATCTCTGAGAAATGTTTAACCGTATCTCCTGTACTACTTGTTAGCTTCAACTATTTTAAAAGATAGACTGGCTCTGGTCCAACTGAAGCAACTTTTGAAAGTGAAAATAGTGCTTTGAAAGCAGGAAAGCTACCTCATTAAGGGCTAGATGTTAAACAGGTGCAGAAGTTGGAGAGTTTTATGTTTGTAGCCTTTTCCCCAAGTTCCTCTCAAACACAACTGAAAAATTTGAGAAAATATTTGACAGGTATTGTGGTGATGTAGCCCCTGTATCTGAAGCTAAGGTATTCTTTGCAACATGAAGGTTGGGGTGGTGGTTTGGTTTTACTTATGATTGAACGACATATAAGCAATACCCAGCTTCAAGTCTCAGGGACAAAATAAACTCTCAAGCTTAAATCTGTTTGGTCAAGAAAGATAGCAGAGATCTAATGTATAAGTATGCTCAAAGTAATTGACTTTAGGCTAAAGTGATGTGTTCTCTGATGCACAAAAGATATGAAAAGGTTTTTGAGATCTGAGTATTAAGATACTGCTGTGGGTGCAGTTGATTGGCTATATATGAAGATGGTGGATTTGAGATTCCTAATTAAATTATGATTTATAGTCCTACTGCATACTTTCCACTAGAACAAGGTAGTGCATGGCACACCCATATTTATGAGCTTTTATGGCATTGCGTGTATATTCTTTAGTTCAGCTTTAACTTTAGGAATTCTGCACCTGGTTAATAGAAAAGTTACCATGTGTGGTATGAAAATGAAAACTTGTCTTTTATTGACTTATAGTAGTAAAATATTGCATATTCTTAATTTTTTTATTCAGAAACATTATTTTTAAAAAATGCAGCTAACATACAAGAATTTCAGAAAAAACCATGCAGGTTAATCTGCTAATCTCTTACAAGTGTATTTCTAAAATTCTGCCTAAGCCTGATAGCCAGCAGACTAGGTGAAAATTTCTGAAAAAGGGATGAAGGCTAAGAAGGAAGGTAGAGGGAATATTGATTTCCCCCTTCCTATTTCTTCTAGTACAACTTGAAATGGATCCATTCTGTTTGTTATTCCACATGACTTTGAAACGTGTTATTAATATAAAGCCCACAATTTATAAGAGATTTTAAGTGTCTTAGATGGAGTTGGCTCTAACTCAGATGACACTTACAAGCCCAAGGCAGTGCTTAACCCGTAATTACTGCAATGTCACATCTTGGAAACTCTAGCAGTTCTCTATCCCAGTGGAAATGCTTTTTTGCCCCACTGCCAAAAGGCTTACGTGTTGAATCATTTCCTTTACCAATATGACAGTTTCCTCCGCATATTTACTGCTCTGGGCAAGTTTATGTTATGTTAACAAATCTGTCTTCATATAACTTGAACAAATCTGAACATATTTTAAAAGGAATTTCAAGTTTTTAGTGGTTCTTATCAGTATTTAGATACTTTTATTTGCCTTTCATTAAGGCAACATCTGTTTGCAGACCTTTAATTTTCAACCTTTAAAATAATTTAATTCTTTGCTAATAGCTCTGAATTCTGTTTGCTTCTTAACTTTTGTATTTACTGCATGTATTATTGCACTGAATGTTTGCTGAATTTCCCTTAACTGATGTTGCATTGCCTTGTTTCTTATGAACAATGAAATAACTATAAGCTTGCTGTAACTTTAGAATTTCATAGTGTATATTTGCTTCACTAATCTCTGGCCTTTTTTGCTAATGCTGCATGATTGTTCAACCTGGGGTACCAGGACGCTGCATTGGGATACTGATCCATCAGTTCTTCAGCTCCACTCTGATTCCGATCTGGGGTATTGCAGAGATTTCTTATATTCCCTCTTTCATGTGCTTATGGATAATAAGTATGAGCATTTTTCCTTTAAGACTTGTAGTTGTTGTTGTTAAGAAACTGTTTTGTAAGTAATAGAAATTTGCTGTCCCTAGACTCAGCATGGTTTGCTTGCAATGGGAAGTTTTTATATAATTTAATATACATTAGATGCTTATTTCTAATAAACAAAAAAAAGTTTTTTCTTTGAGTCTTTCTTTGACAAAACGTAAACTTTAGGAAGTCATTTATTTAAAATTAGACAGCATGACTGTATCTAAAAACAGGGCAGCTCCCATCTTTTCTTACAAATATGTTCATAAAAGCTGTAGTTCATTATAAGCACTAACTAAAACCTGTATTGTGTGCTAAGAATTATGATTCTGCCCACCAAAACCTTTCAAAAGGAGTTACTCTTCTGCTTTTATCTTGGGAGAGGAGTGGATAGTAAGAAACCAAATCTGATATAGGTAAATTGTTGGATCATTGCAGTATTATTACAGTGCATACTGCAGTTAGGTTTTACAGAAGGCTACAATGACTGAATTAATGTTGTGCAGGTTTTGGAATATATTATGTGTTTTATGATGCTAGCTATATCTACCTTTATTAAAGTCAGAAAGGTCAGAGGTTTTCAGTATTGTGCTCTGAAACAATGTATTACAGATAAATGATTTGTCAGTGTGAGTTTCAGGTCAGCCTGGCAGTTCTGCATTCTAGATAGTACCTTAGAGGTGGACAAAAAAGGGCAGCAAAGTTTAAAAAACTCGGAATGCTTTTTCCTTCAGTATAACTAAGTTGGTTTTCAAACTTTATAATCTTAGAACTGTTGCTGTACAAGCATGACCTGTGATCTGTACCCCTGATAATACAGATGTATCATATATGTGGCAGTATTCTGGTCAACCACAAAGAGCAAAAATTGAAAATTATATCCCAATGTTCAGATATTTGTATGTGCACATCTTCCTTTTTGTCACAGATGTATAAATAGTTGCTGATTTTAAATAATAATGATAAAATAGTAGTCATAATCACGGGACTTGTTCAAAGTTTCCGCTTTGATTTAAGTTTGACTAAGCAGGGCTGTGACATAATGACTTGGGTGTTATTCTAGGCAAAATGTGGAATAATAAAATTAATTTTTTTTTTCTGATTTTTAAATTAATTTTATTTAGACGTGGACCTGTTAAACTTGGAATGGCCAAAATTACACAAGTTGACTTTCCTCCTCGAGAGATCGTTACCTACACAAAGGAGACGCAAACACCTGTTATGACTCAGCCCAAGGAAGGTGAATGGTTAATTGGTTCCTATTAAGTTATTTTTGGTTTCTTTTAATATAATAATGATGTCTGGCTGAATTAGAACTAGCACTTGTGATCTTGAAACTTAATAAGGTAAATGAAGGTTGATATGTGAGATAATTTATATGAATTCTATTACTAAAATTTTGTAGGTTTTGCTTAACTATTACTGTCATTCTGCATCTCTTTTAACATCACTCTTGCTACTAATATGTGGTACTTTCACACTCCTAGTATACGTTCAAATTAAACACCAAGTTGCTTAATTAGCTGACAGCTGATAAATAAATGGGATATATTTTGCATTTGTGACATTTAAGAATCCATGTAACTTGGCATGTGGAGGACAGGGAGGTGATCTGAGATAATTGGCATGGCTTTCAAGGGCAACTCCTGCCTGACCAACCTAGTGGCCTTCTACGATGGAGTGTCTGTATCAGGGGACAAGGGAAGTGTACACAGAGTCTGTTTGGGTTTCTGTAAGGCCTTTGACATGATGCCCCCCAACATCCTTCTCTCTAAACTGGACAGAGATGGACTTGATGGGTAGACTGTTGGGTGGATCAGGAATTGGTTGAATGGTTGCATCCAGAGGTCAATGGCTCAGAGTCCTGGTGTACGTCAGTGACAAGTGGTGTCCCTCAGGGGTCCATACTGGGACCAGTGTTATTTATTATCTTCATCACTGACACACAGAGGGGTGGAGTGCACCCTCAGCACATCTGCAGGTGACACCCAGCTGAGTGGGGTAGTTAACATGCCTGAGGGATGGGATACCACCCCGAGGGACCTGGACAAGCTCAAGAAGTGGCCAAAAGAAAGCCAAACATATCCTGGGCTGCACCTTCAGCAGCATCCCCAGCAGGTCAAGGGAGGTGATCCTGCCCTCTCCTCTGCTCCTGGAGTGCTGCATCCAGCTCTGGAGAGGGACCTTGCACAAGGGATCTTGCACAAGGGCATGTGGTGACTGCACAAGGGACAAGGACAATGGCTTTAAACTGGAAGAGATTAGATTAGGTATCAGGAGGAAATCCTTTACTTTGTGGGTGGTGAGGCACTGAACAGGTTGCCCAGAGAAGCTGTGGTTGCCCCATCCCTGCATGTGTTCAAGGCCAGGTTGGATGGGGCTTTGAGCAGTCTGATCTAGTGGAAGGTATCCCTGCCCATGGGAGGGGGGTTGGAACTAGATCATCTTTCAAGTCCCTTCCAACCCCTGACATTCTATGAAAATTGAAGACTGTGTATCCTACAACAAACTTAGCAATTAACCCCCTTACTGCTTAATAATTTAGATTTTTATACTTGAAGCTTGTACTTTGAGTTTTAAATGAAGGATCTAATTTATTTATAACTTATGCAGTTTCTGTTTTCAGCAATTGAACACAGGCTTTCTTTCAGTCATGACTTGTTTGCTTTTCAAAAAACAATTTTTTCTGATGAAAATATGGTTGGCTAGCAGATTTGCTTTTCAATGCCTGAGAAACTTGAATTTATCTGCAAATGAAAGTGTTAGTCTTGACGTAGCTTGTGTGTAGTTCTACAACAAAATCTCTCAATTGTTTAGTATGACTGACTTTGTGTCTGTGTTAGCAATTTTAGGACCTACTTCTACATTCGTAATTTTGCATTTTCCTGCTCTTTGGTACGTGAACTTCTGGGTGTTTATGCAAGGATATGTCTTTCAAACTTTATTATTCAGTGAGCCAGAGGATATGATTTTTCTCCATGTTTCTTTTCTATTCTTCTTTTTATCCGTATCCTTGCACAGGTAGGTGTTTGGGGTTTTCCTGCATTCATTTCTCCCATGCCCTCAACATTTCCTTTCTCTAATCCCTCAGGTGTTTTTCCTTCCCTCTGTCAGGTTCATGGAATCTGAAGACTTAGGTCACAGTTTATGTACTTCAAGAGTTCTACTTCTGTTGCCTGCTGACAGTGGAAATTGCTTGGGATTGTATGATCTGAGTTTCACAGTAGATGGGCTGTAGTTGAGGTTTGCTGTAGTGGAGTGGAACAGTGCTTGTCTCTATTTCTGCATTTACCAGAAAGCAGTCTCAATGCACGTATTGTCTCCTGATCCATTCCACCTTACAAATACTGATTTCTTGAGGGCCATCATAATTTTTAAAAATGTATTTATTTCATGTGCTTCACAAAATTCACAGGTGTCTTTTCATCATTTCAGTGTTGAAGAACTTTTAAAGGTTTATTTTAAGACCACCTGAATACATAATAACAAAGCTCTATGTTCCCATTTTACAATGATATCTGAAATAGGATGTAGGTTTAAAAAAACCAATAAATCATGCTACATACGAAAAGGAGTCACTAGGTAAGAGATTTTTCTTGGGAAAAGAAAGTTTTAAAACTCTTTAAAACAATTGACAAAATTAACATGCTGAATTTACAGGGTGCAATTAGATAAATTGAAATTCTGTAAAATATATCTTATTGATTCTTATTTCTTCTCACAGTCTGAGTTGTGCTTACCTGAGTGCATATACTGTAAACAAAAGTAACGCTGCAAAGTGCGCCTGAAAGTGGAGCTTGCAACAGGACTTACACCTGCAGCAGCTTCCTTATCCAGCAGCGAGTTGCATCAGAACTAGGTTAGCTCAGTGTTCACAGCTTCTTATGAAATGAAGTGAACTGGACCCTTCATAATATATTTTGAGATTTTAAAATGCTGTTGGAGCTGTGCTTTTGAATAAGGAGAATAGAAGCAGTTTTATTAGATGTGCTCTGCAGTCATTCTCCTTCTTCAGGTCCACCTGTGCTAACACTTGATTTGGTGGGGGAGGACAGCGCATGAAATAAAACCAACGAACCCACAGCAAATCACCAAACTAAGTAGTTTTCTTTGTTCCAGTTCTGTGTGCTACAATGGTTATGTAGTTACATTGTAAGCTGAGTTAGAAAACATTCAAACTACAGCCAGTCTGCCTGGTGGGACAGATAGGAGGTAGAACTAAACTGGTTTTAGATTAAAACCATTTCTAGTTATTATGAAAATATTTGTGTCAACACATATTAAGTGAGTTCAATATGAGAGACTTCATGTCCTCAAATAAAACTTGGCATTTGGAAACGCCTGTTTTGGATTCATGTAACAGTTAAATTAATTTTGAAATGTTGCAACTTCTTTAGGAGATGAAGGCATTTAGTGTTCTAACAGTTCTCACAACTTCCATTATTTTATTGCAATACTAATATGTTGATTTATTATGACCTCAGAGTATTTGAGAAACTGCCTTGGGAAGATTGGGTCTTATATAAAACAATAAAATCAGGATCTCTCTTAGAAATCAGTTAATGCAAAGAAAGATGGGTGTATAGGGGAATATGATTTTGCTCAGCTGTCACAATTATGGCTTTCCAGGACTAACTGGGTATTTGCTACTTTGTGCTGTTGTACAATACTGTGCATGTGCAATCACAGCTGACTGCAGACAGTGTTATTGCATTAACTCCACTCTTTGAGCAATAATTGTCTGCCAACATCTCCAGGACACAAAATTAAATTATTAAGCAGAGTAATAAAAATATGATGTAGAGGATTTGCTTCTTGGATACTGGTACAGTCAGTGCAGGATTTATGCATCTTAATATTTTTTAAAGAAATAACAGACCGTTGTATATCCATGTATGATCCTTGTGGGTCCCTTCCAACTCAGAATATTCTGGGATTCTATATTCTCTAGTACATGCCTTAAATGTACAGAAATACAGATAGGAAAACTTGATGTGAAGACATTCGGCTTAACAAAAGCCACCCATTTCACAGATGATTTAACTTTGATTAACCTACTCTGCAGCAACAGATTGCTCAGACAACTGGAACTACACTCTACAGTGTTATTGCTAGGTGCAGCCTAATTTACAGCACTGCTTTTCTTTCTGTCATGCCAAAATATATCACAATTTTGATGTTAACTCAAAGTAAAAATTTCAGTGGTTCATTAAATCTGTTTTAGCATTCATTGGCAAGACATTTGTTGCTATTAAAGATTGCATAAAAATAGCAGCTACTTTACTGCTCAGTTTGTAACCTTAGATCCCCTGATTGCCTGTCAGAAACAACATGGAGTTAATCCCTTAGCATATTATAATGAATATTCATCGATATGTTGATGTGACATAGAGTCCCATTTCCTGTCTTTGTGGCCCTGTGACTTTTCCAAGTTTTTACAATCTTTTTTAAATCTGAAATCATACTTGGTACACTGACAATTGAAGTGGCTTAAAATGCCAGTAGGTACAGTCAGTAATGAATAAGGAGGGTGCAGTTAGGGAGTGCCCTTAATGTTTTAAATTTAGGTAGCTGACCTGAGGTAAGTGCAGTGTATGACAGTATCGTGGGTTCTTGACTTACTAGACTGGAACTTTTTCAGAAATAGTACGTCCAGTGTTTCAGTGTTTGCTGGGTGCTGCATTATTGTTATGCTAATTCCTTGCAATTTCTGGCATCTGGCCTGCTATTAAATAAATTCGAGATGAAGAAGGGACAGGAAAACTAATTAAAACAAACATTACTTACCTTGTTTTTTAATCCAGCAGCTTAATGATGCCTTTTTTGTGAACTGTGAGAAAGCTTCCTGGGTTTGGAATAGAAAGCATCCTAGTATTGCATAATGAGGTCAAGAACTTGTATATGCAGGGATTTTTTAATTTATTTTGGTTTGGTTGGGGTTTTTTTTTCCAGATCCCTTAATAAGAAAGTTTGCATGTGACTCTTCTTTAGCGAGAAGGTTTTAGATTTATGCAGTTACAGATAAATCAGTGAGATGACATGTTCAATTTCAAGTCTGATACTTTGAGAATATTAAAATAAGTGCTGTATCCTGCATTTAAATGCAGTAATATCAGCTGGCTGTATGCAGTGAAAGTACTATGAAGGAATTTAGAGCTCTGTATAATATATGCCATTTATGTTTCAAACATTAAAAGGCAGGAGCAATCAACTATATGATCTTCTGAATAAAATATGTAGATTAGAAGGTCATATAGCACTAAGGGGTTGACCATCTACGTTTGACAAGAATTTGACTCCTGTCACTGAAAATGGTACTTAGAATCAGTGTAGTATGACTAATGGGGGGTTGGGCTGAAATTTCTAATTTGGGACTTTCAAAGCTAGAATAATGTATCCAGGGTGACCCAAAAGCAAATTTCTAAATTTGAAGGCATCATTTAATTCTGCAAGATTGATTGGCAGAGCCAAAAAGAGGGGGACTTTTATCCAAGTGGTTGTAATTTGAATGTGTGATCCCATATGTGTTGTTCGCAAAGTTATGTGTGTTAACTCATAGTACATTTTTTGATTAATCATTGTTCACACCTGTAGTTATTTGACATTAAGAATTCCCTTCTTTGGAATGGCCACAAGTTATCCAGTTTTCAGGTTCCGAGTCCGCTGTACATGCGAATCCATCGAAAAAGGAGCAGTGTCTTTCTGTTTCTTAGCGTGATTATTTTGCCCAAAAAAGCTTTCATTTTTTTTTAAGTAGCACAAAAGCTGTAATTGGCACGCTTTGTAAGGAAGTGTCAATGTGCAAGAGAGTGGAGATCACTAAGAATTCTTTTACGGGTTCTTTCCCCTTTGCACCACCGCCTCCTCAGCAGGGTCACTGAGATCACTAGCTTTTCTTGAAATGGCCATTTTCACTGGCAGGTGCATTATACCCTGTATTTTCAGATTGTTTTTCCATTCTGAATGTTTGGCAGGTTGATTGCTCTGGCTGCATTGACGGAGAAAGGGCTGACAAATGCAGTTGGGCTGGCTGAAAAGACAGTGATTACTGTTTTCCTTTGTGGCTGATTGAGGCCCTTGAAAGGAAAGATTTTAACCTTCACCATTTGGTTCAAAAGTATGAGCATATATTGAAATCATTCATGCCATTTATCCTAGTTCTGTAAACTTGTCAGAACATAAAAATCGCTCAATTTCAAGTAATGTAGGATTGGCATACGTCATTATCATTTTGATTAAGTTGGAGTTTGTATTATTGTGTGCATTATACAGTGTCATTTAAAGCTTTCTTTCCTGCAGGTACAGTTATATTTTTATTGCCTATACTATGGAGTTAGAAAGATTTTCAGACCTCTTTAAACCTATCACTGTGTGTGTGGTTTGGCAGCTGGTATGGCCTACAAGCTGTATTTTGTTTGCAGGGTAAAGGCTTGTCTGTAGACCTCCTGGAGTGCTGGTAATTGCACAGGCTTGCCATTGGGGAAAGACATGATTGGAAGCAGTCAGGCAGAAAAATGTTGTGCCATCCCATTGCCACCTCATAGCAGAGAGACAATCCTTGCAGTACCATCTGGTTGTTGCTATCTAGTCAGCTGGCCTGGCTGCTGGGACCATGGCTTGGCAGCTGCTTCCCATCCCTTGACCACCCCCTTTTTTTTTTACTCTTTTTGTGTGCATGCATGTGGATTTTGGGGTTTTTTTTAACTTTTTGTGTTAGATAACTTTGAACATGGGTCAGGGAGATGGCTGAAACAAACAAGCCTAGTCGCTGTTGAATACTGTCTCATTACTTGTGATGAGGCATGCAGCAGTCTCCTGCTGCCATTCCCTCATAAGCAGATGACGTAGCTGTTTAACCAATAAAAACAAGTCTTTTCAGAAGCTTATTCTAGAAAGTGGATGAAGAAAAGCCAGCATATCCCACAATTCTGAGTAATTTAAAGGTATTTTCTGGTTTACAGTGTTCAAAGAATAAAATGTAGAAATGCAGAAAGTGCTGTAAGACTTGTCAGTATTCCTGAACATTAACATTTTATGTTATTCATTGCAATTAGGGAAAACACATTTTCCTGTAAAGTTCTCATTGCCAAACATGGTACAGATAATGAGACTTGCATCTAGAATGACAGAAAAAATGTAATCTCTCCACTATTATCTTTAGCAAAATTTGCCTCTCAGAATAGCAACCTGAAAGCTAATGTAAGCCATCTTCATGCCATGTGCAGACCCATTAGACTGATGCTTTCAGATCACAAGTAAGCAGCTGCTCTGTAGACTATTTTAGACATTTGATTTTTCTTTATTCCGCAGCATTAATGTGTCAGTGTGTTCCACAGAACATGCATGCACCGCATGGTTCTGTGTGGAATCATAAATGCCTGTAAGACACATTTCCACTTTGGATTCTTTACAATTTCCTGCGTGTCTTATTTCAGTTTGTGCAACTACATAACCCAGTGCAACTGATACTGAGGTGGAGACAGTGTTCCAATGATGTTTTGCTTTGTGATAATGTTATCCTTGGGGCTACATTTTACAAATGCAACCATTTTAAGCTACGTGATACCATTTTACATCAGCTTATTTGAGATTCATATAGAATGTTACTGTTCCCCTTTAGAAACACTGACAGTCTCACCATAATGTTTCTCCTTAGATGAGGAAGAGGAAGATGATGTGGTTGCACCAAAACCATTAGTTGAACCTGAGGAAGAAAAAACACAAAAAAAAGAGGAAGAGGAAGAAGGTACTGTTCACCTCAAGACATTCTGAGTGTGCTGTAAAGAAAACCATCAATACATTTTTAAACTTTTTGTTCCATTAATTTAAAATTAGTTTCATTGTTAAATACTAATTAGCCAGCAAAACAAAAACTGCAAAAAATTATTAAAAATCATGATAAATACTTTAATGATAAAATTATGATAAATAATGTTCTTCCTTGAAAAGAATTGGTGAAAGCATGCAGTCCAGAAAATGTCTGTGTAAATTTTTTTCAGCTGCCCCTCATGAGCTCACAGAGGAGGAAAAGCAACAAATTTTGCATTCTGAAGAATTTTTAAGTTTTTTTGACCACTCCACAAGGATTGTTGAAAGAGCCCTTTCTGAGCAAATCAACATTTTCTTTGACTACAGTGGAAGAGACCTAGAGGACAAAGAAGGGTAATGTGAATGTTAAATGCTTTTCTGTGAATTTCCAATACTTTTAATTGAAAAAGTGATCTAAGATTAGTATCTCCTAATTGTCTTTATAGAGAGATTCAAGCAGGAGCAAAACTGTCCTTAAATCGGCAGTTTTTTGATGAACGTTGGTCAAAGCATCGTGTTGTCAGTTGTCTGGACTGGTCATCTCAGGTAAAACATAATGCTTCAAGTAAACAGTTGGCTTTGTAAATTGTTGTGGTTCTGTGCATTTGAGTCCCATAAAAGCACAGTTGATACAGGCTGTATTTCTAAATGTGTTCCTTAAGTGCTCCATGGTTTGCAAAAAGTAGACAGAGCTGTTAATCTTTTGTGAAAGGTAGGAAAAGGTTCATAGTGTGGAGAAAGTTGGTTTTGGTTTATGGACTGCTTTGTAGAGGTAACTCAGCTTCACTAAAAAGAAAGCTCACTTAAAAGTAATGGCTTTTAGAGTTAAAAGAAAGTTATGAGGAGACAACGAGACTAACGTGTATGCTAATGCTGGTTTAGGAGCTAAATTAGCAACAATTGCAGTTTTAACTGACAATTTTTGAATGATAGTTCTTATGCCTTTATAATGCAAGGTTATGCCTATTTTGGCAAAGGAAAACAAAGATTCTAGGATTATCTGGACCATTAGCCAATCATCTTGCTTGCTTTGAGTCTTTTATTCTTACCATGCAGTATCCAGAATTACTCGTAGCTTCTTACAACAACAATGAGGATGCGCCTCACGAGCCTGATGGGGTGGCCCTTGTATGGAATATGAAGTACAAGAAAACTACCCCAGAGTATGTCTTTCACTGCCAGGTACGAGTCTGTCTTGAGAGGGATTTTATGCTGATGGTTTTGGACAAGTACCTTCCTTGTGTTTGTCAGTGTAATAATTTCATTGGGCTGGCATTCGCTGTAGTCGCATTTATTTCCCAATAGATGTTGATAACTAGAGACTTCAGCTGAGAAATATTCTGTTTCAGAATTTCTGACATCATTCAGAATTCAGTCTTGCTTGAGAACTCTGTTTTTTTTCCTATTTAAAGAACAGGAAAACTTTCTTGTGTAATGGTGGAACCACAGAGGTTTGTATGTAAGGGGCTTGAGTGGGGGAGTGTGTACTACAGCTTAGTTTACTGGATAAAATGAAGGCAGCCTGAGGAAATAGAACGAGGATGAAAACTAGAAACATATGCATCAACAAAAAGGCAGATGGAGGTTTCCTAGTAGTTTTCTGAAAGATAAAAACATGCAAATCTCTTCCATTATGCCAAGCCCAAGATATCCACGTTTTTCCCATCATTTTGGAAAATTACACAGTTGAATCAAAATTTAACCTCATGTTGTCACATTGCTGTCAAAGCCCAGATTGCAAAAGTAACTCTGTTATATCAAAATGTATTTCTACAATCTCTAAGAAGTAATCACTACAGAATATGGCAAAACATTATTAAAATCTTGTGTATTACTGGGCCTTCCTTTCTAATAAACTATGCTAGGAGGAATACAGATGTATGCATGTGAAAGAAAAGAGGAGGAAAGGAGGAAAACGTCATTTTATAACTAGAAATTGAAACAAAAAGACTGTTCAGGAGTTACAAGGGGAGGGTGAATCCTTACGTAATTGGGCAGTGAAATAACGTAGTGAATAAATTTTGGCAAAGTTGTTTTTCTGATATTTGGCCTCATTTCCTTTAGTTTTAGACTAAGGAATGATAGTTCTTATGTTTTGTTGTTTGTTTTTCTTCCTTTCAGTCTGCAGTGATGTCAGCTACATTTGCAAAATTTCATCCCAATCTGGTGGTTGGTGGCACATACTCGGGCCAGATAGTGCTGTGGGATAATCGCAGCAATAAGAGAACCCCAGTGCAGAGAACACCACTCTCAGCTGCTGCTCACACGGTAGGAGGTGAAATATCTTCGTGGGCTGGGCCCTCTTGGGATGTGTTTGAAGTCTAGGAAATTCTGTCCAGTGCACTTGATTGGCAATGCTTAAATGTCTATATCCATATTTTGACACTTAGGAACCAGGTTAGTTGTGAAAATCAGAGTGTCAGAAAAAACAAGTATCGGTTTTATAGGGGAGTATCATTTGTGCTTTTGATTGGGATCAATCTTTTGTACTTTGTTAAATGGTGAAGTTGTATATTTTACTGTCCATTAATTATATCAGAACTGGTTCTTATTTCTAAATTCTTTTCTGATAATATTTTGTTTCGTAGCACCCAGTGTACTGCGTAAATGTTGTTGGGACCCAGAACGCTCATAATTTGATTAGTATCTCAACTGATGGGAAAATATGCTCTTGGAGTTTGGATATGCTTTCCCAACCACAGGTAAGATGACTTTATATATATTTATATATATATAAACTATTCTAGA
Organism: Cyanoderma ruficeps; assembly: GCA_008694505.1. Taxonomy (NCBI): domain Eukaryota; kingdom Metazoa; phylum Chordata; class Aves; order Passeriformes; family Timaliidae; genus Cyanoderma; species Cyanoderma ruficeps. Next base: position 18,209,954 of record VZDJ01000594.1, read on the forward strand.
TTAATATTTTATTAAAAATTCAGTTGATCTAATAAGCATTAATCAACATTTTCCCAATACATAGAATTAAGATAGCTTGATATTTGATAAAATATTTCCCCACCAGTGGAATCAGATATTTTCCATTGTTTCTTTTGTACACTTTTTGTGTACTTGTGTTAGTGGTGAACATAAATGTAGTAAGAAAACTTCCTTGTTCCTGCCCAATCAATCCAAATAAAATAAAAAGAAAAACCTTCTATTGTGAAATCCAGAAGATTGTGAAGGTGTTACTATTTCTTTTATGAAGTAAGTTGCTGCTGTTTTCACTACAGGATAGCATGGAGCTGGTTCACAAACAGTCCAAGGCTGTGGCTGTTACCTGCATGTCTTTCCCTATTGGAGATGTCAACAACTTTGTTGTTGGCAGTGAAGAAGGTTCAGTGTACACTGCATGCCGTCATGGCAGGTGAATACAAACTTTAATTCTTCCAATGAAATAAAAATAGTGAAAGGATGAGTTCCTGTATGCTTTACACTCAAAAATTTTTAAACTTCATACTTTCTCCTTCGCACTGAAGGAGTTCAGAGTATCTGTCTGAATTCCAATGCATTTTTTCCTGATTAAGAGCTTCCTTAAAAACAGGAATGGTTGGAATATTGAATTGGTATTATGAGTTGTTTGTGTTGATGAGGGCAGCGTAGGTCACTGTGGTTTTATTCATTTGAATTGTAGCAGAACATTCCAAACTTCGTATCAGTTTCGTAGATAATTGTACAGTAACATCACGCACAAATCTTAAATTGGCTAGCTGTTCTCCTGCTGTTCAATCTATTTTGAAATTGTCTGACTGTATCTTATCAATTGCTTTCTTAAATACAATTCAGTGTCCAGGTTTCATCTCAAATACACATTGCCTTGCTGCACAGCTTTTTGGTTCCAAAATACCCAAAATTGTATCACTTTTGTGTAACATCCTTCCCATCTGTTTCCCTCCTTTTTCATCACTCCTGATAGGAGGCTATTAGGGATATATTGTTACTGGTTTGTGTCTGAACCTGGTGCCCTTAAAGTATATGCAACTTTTCTTAATTTAATGGGAGTTCTATGCTTATTCCTGAGACTGGATTTTGTTCTTTGTATGAATTGAAGTTGTAGCTTTTGCTTGGAGGACAACATACTTAAATGTGTGGACTGATACCTGGATGAGTCTCGTGTCCCTAGGATGTATTTTGGCGCTTACAGTTTGTAGAAAATACGTGTTGAACTTAAGGTCTGTTTTCAAGCCTGGTCTTCTGTGGTGCTGCTGTGGTGAAGCCTCTGGCCGAGGGGTAACATCCACATAAGGCAGCAAAATCTTCTTGTGGCTGTATTTAAATTGCATTTCAGTGCTGTCTCTGTCTGCGGATGTTTGGTTTCCAAATCAATTAACCTTGGTTGTATATTCTGAAACAGCAAAGCTGGAATCAGTGAGATGTTTGAAGGACACCAGGGACCAATCACAGGTATCAACTGCCATGCAGCAGTTGGGCCTGTAGACTTCTCACATCTTTTTGTCACCTCTTCTTTTGACTGGACAGTAAAGCTTTGGACAACGAAGGTAACTTAGTTCAGGGGTTTTCTTCATAGCCCTTGACACAAGATGGTGCTGTAATTTAAGCTACTTAAGGAAGTTCACAAACGTGAAGTTAAATGGTGTGAAGTTCTGAGGTTCTTAGCTGCAATCCTGCAAAGATTCTGAGCTACAATCCTGCAAAGAGGAGACAGCTGATCAGCAGAACTAAGATTAACAGCATAAAACTTGGCTTTCAGCTTGTACATCATTTGTATATTTCTGATCCATTCTTGTCAACCTTTTGCCCTTTGTTTTCAACAATGATTACAATGTAATCAAATGTAAATCATGTTATAAAGTCAGTTACCTCATGTATTCATAAGGCAAATGTTTTGCTACAATTTTGTGGAGGACTAAGGGACAGCACCAAAACTAATGTCAGTTAAACTTGGTGAGGCTCACAGCTGAAATATCTGTCATTTCCATTGCCAGAATTACTTCTTGCTCTGTTAGTCTGATGCCCTGAGGAATGCAAGGCAGAGGAAGCAGAGTTAAAATCTCTGAGTAATAGCCACTGAATTATCATTGGCTTGATTTACAAGATTCTTAAAGCATTAAATTTACAATTTACAATTGGCTTGCTATTGACTATTTTATAGTAGCAGCCAGCAAAATGGCTGCATGCTTTGGAAAGCATACCTTTAATAATAAAAAGCTATAGGTTTTGGCTGATTCTTGCAGTGGCATTTTTGTAAAGCAAATCACTTTTTTATTTATTGCCGGTAATACTGTTGAAGTTCTGTTAGTTTTATAATTTTGAAATGTAGGGTGTGAGTATCTCATTGTTACCTTTGCTTTTCAGAATAACAAACCTCTCTACTCCTTTGAAGACAATTCAGATTATGTTTATGATGTGATGTGGTCTCCAACTCACCCTGCCTTGTTTGCCTGTGTGGATGGGATGGGCAGGCTTGACCTGTGGAATCTCAACAATGATACTGAGGTGAGAAGTCAGGTTAACAGTCAAATGCAGCTGGAAAATTGTTTGTACTCTTAAAAAAAGTCAGGTGTTTACCATCGTTTGGGAGTTTTTTAACCATAGCTTGGTTTTTGTTGTTGTTGTTTTTAAATATTCTGCAGTTCCAGTAGTTTCTGTGTGGTAGATAGCATTCTTTGATTACAGGGTTACAAATGGCTCTTCTTAATGAATAACAGCAATAATTAAATTGTTTTACCTATAACAAGATAGCAAAACTTCTTTTGGTGTAACACTGATTCATGTTGTGGAAGTGATTATAGACCTCCCACCCTGAGGCCTTGTCAGCCTGCAGCTTACCAGTGTGAACAAACCTGTTAGCACACACCACTGCTGTTCCTGTTGCCACAGTAATACTGCAGTGAAAGTGCCATTTGTTTCTAACTTCGTGAATGGAAAGTTTGGGTTTCTGATGTGGGTTATCAGCTTCATTATAGTAGAAACCTTTTCCAAGATTTGCTGGAGATAGATCAGAGGAGAAACCTGACAGATACTTGGTACTTAAATTTCACCATCTGAAAACTAATTATAGAAGAAAGTTGTAGGACCATATGTCAGCCTGTGGCTTTAAACTGGAATTACCTGTTCTGGCCTTTTGGGCAGGGCTTGACCTGCCAAAACAGCTGATTTCATCTCTGCCCTCTGTCATCATCTTCCTGAAATCCCAGGGTGCCTCGTCACTGCCTGAAAGCGTGTCTGTGCCTCCTGTCCCACAAGAAGAGTGCAGATGTGCCTTTTGATTGCAGATGTTTGTACTGTGGCCAAGGGACAGATGTGTTGTTTTGGTCATGTCACTGGTGATAGCTTCAGGCCACTGAGGTCTTCATTTTATGAACAATGTGATCTGTGTACCACGTACCGGTTCAAGTGTTGGGCACTTCTTCTGATGGCCAGAGTGTTCTGTAATCTCTAGCTCATGGAAACCTGATGGGTTTTTAGCAATGTGTTTCTGTTTGGTACAGGTGCCTACTGCAAGCATCACGGTGGAGGGCAATCCTGCCCTGAACCGTGTGAGATGGACACATTCTGGGAGAGAGATTGCTGTAGGTGATTCAGAGGGACAAATAGTTATATATGATGTGGGAGAGGTATGTATGTCATGTATTGTGCAAAGTATATTGCAAAACACTTGGGTTTATTTATTTAGCAGCTTGCCTTTCACTTTTTTCTCCTGTCATTAGAAGAATAATGATTAGGTTTCATTTGTATTTTTGAATTAATATTTCCTAGTAGTGTTTTATTTAAGGTGTTCTAGCATAACCTTTTAGCATGGTGTCATCCAGTCAAAAAGAAAAAGCTTTACTGTAAGGCTGGTGAAATAAGGATCAATGGTTTTTTTAATAGAAATTTTATCTTCTATGTAACTGTGGCATATGTGAATTCTGATCCTAGCTTGAGAAGTACTGAACCAAAAATTTTGCAGTGCAACAGCCTTGATTTTGTTCTTACAGTGAAGCTGTTGCTACTGCAAGTATATGTGCTGCAGTAGTACATGACTAACTGATGGCATGAGGATATAGCATTAGTGTTCCCTTTGAAGGCACTCTCAGGTGGAGCTACATAGCACAAGGTTATAATATCATTTTATACTTCAGTGCAGGAGTCTCAAATTCTGCTTCTTTTATTAGTTAGCGCTTTTGTTGCTTACGCTAAAATAAGGGTAAGCTGACCTACTGGCACCTCTTCTGAGCGTTCTTGAAGCGCTGTGCCGTTCAGCACGAGCTGAGCTTTATTCCTCGGGAGGTTTGAGTAACGCTCTGTGTCCCTGTGCCACAGCAAATCGCCGTTCCCCGCGGGGACGAGTGGACGCGCTTTGGGCGGACGCTGGCAGAGATCAACGCCAACAGAGCGGACGCCGAGGAGGAGGCGGCCACCCGCATCCCGGCATAGAGCCCTCCCCGCCGCCGGCAGGGCCACGCCTGAACGAGTGCGTGCAAATCCTGCAGTGTCACTGCTCATCAGAGCTGTGGGAGGCATATATGGATTCAGCAATGGACTTTGAAATGTATTAAGATCACTGAATATCAGACCTTGCATTGTTATGTTTTATATATAAATTACAAGCACACTCTTGGATTTGTGTAACTTTTAATACAGTTAACTTTGACTTTGCAAGGATCTTCTTTTGCTGAAACACTAACCAAATTTGCTACTTGGCTTCTGTAAACTCCAGTCTGAAACAGTATCTTCCTGAAAAGTAAAAGTTCTGCTCCTAAAACTTCCTGTATTACAGACTAATCTTCAATAGGTAGCAAATCTCTGAAGCATTCTTTAAATTTGAACTCTTCAAATTACCCATGATATGCATGCATATGTTCCAAGTTTCATTGTTTATATATAGATAAGCCTCAGACTCTGGTAGTGGGTAATATATGTGAATAAAAATTTGTCTGTAGTTACAAACTTACATGATAATCAGACCTGAATTAATGAAACACGTATTTAATACCAATTTCCTTTTGTTTGAATTGCTGCATTAAAAAGTGAGACTGATTCATAAATAAATACTATACGAGCACTTGTCAGCTGCCCTGACCTCCAATCTGTGTCCCTGTAGTGAAGTTTCTGGGAGCTGATCCTTTTGTTTTACACACATCACCAGCTTGTTTTCTACCCCCAGCCACCCCTGACTGCCATTGGCCAACAGCAAAAAAAACTCCTGTTATCAAGTTTTTCTTTTCCAAAGGATAAGGAACTAGACTTTGAACTTGATTTCTATAGCATGACGATTTTCATTCTGTTAACTACAGACTTGCTACTAATTTTCTGTACTAAGATTTTTATTATTATTGACCTTTAACATGTTAATTTAAACAAAACTTCTTAATGGCTTGAAACAAACCAGTTGGAATTTCTGTTAAAGGTTACTATTTTTCTTTCTTAGCACATTATGAAGTTTTCTATCAAGACGGGTTGCAGGGGGGCTGTTTCTTTTGGGTTGTTTTTTTTAATAAATACTGTGAGTTTTACTAATTAGGCACTAAATTCGTTTTGTGGCCTTTAATTTAGCACTCTGCATTTATTCTTAATCTGTTACAAGCTTATTGTTTTTCCAGAAGTGCTGGTTTTATATGCTTAAAAATAGGTTTATATTCCTTAATCACTTTCGTTGTCATTGTTTCTTCATTGTTTAATCTTTGTTTAGTTTGGGGTGGTTTTTTTTTTTCTCTTTCTCCTTAGTTCTGTTATTATGAGCAGCTTATAGAGACACAGCAGTTCTGTCTTCAGAAAGTTTTCTTTTTTGGTGGGTCTGAAGTGAAATGTGTTTAGGCTTCCATTGGTGTTAGCATTTCAAGTGTGTGTGTCCCTCCCTTTTCAATGCAGCCACGCTGCTCAGTTTGCAGACATTTATCCTGTGTGTTCTCCTCAGCCCTACAACAGCAGCTCTCTTCAGCTGGGAAGCATGTGAACTGTGTAGGAACAGGCACATCATGGGATGGTTTGTACCTTTAGGCAGAAGGTCTCTTGGTTTGATGGTTTTGGAGGGAGGGGGTGCGTGGGTTTTTGGTTGGTTGTTCTTGTGGGGTTTTTTACTGGCATTACTTTTCCTTGAATAGTACATTTCCCTTACATTTCTGTTTTCAGAAATCCGGTAGGTAAGGCTTTCTTTCACATACATGCAGGTCATGTGGCACTAATTTTGTACAGTTTCAACATTATAATAATTTTTAATTATTAAAGTTATTACTACTCCGTCTTTATTCCTGCTTGTGGTCCTCCCTCACAGAATAGTTGAGCACAGATTAAAAATGTTGTAAAAGCCATACCTGCAACGTTGAGGCTAAAAATGATGCTTGATGCTGTAAATGAGGATTCTGGGAGCCAAACTGTCCAGTTTTGGAGCTGCAAGAAATACAAATGCTGTTGTGCATTGTCAGGTCTCCTCAGGCCTTGATCGAGGCAGTCAACAAGCTGTGACTAAGATGAAATGCCAGTGGGTCCCCATCATTTTTGCCTCTATTTAGAAAAGCACAAGACAAAATCCACAGATCCAGGAGAGAGTTCTGGAAGCCTGTCTCTATCCAGGAAACAGTACAGAACAAGAAATTCCTTAAACACAATACAACAAATAAAGAAGGAAGCCTTCTAATGGGGTTATCTCTATTCATATTGCAGAACAGTGATCAAACTTCCACTTCATAAACTGACTTAATCCCTGATGGGCCTGCTGTCACCCCGGAGAGAAAACAGAACCTGACATCAGTTTATAGCACTTGGATATGCTCTATTCCACGATGTTTAACCCTGTAAGAAACATGTAAAACTTCAGTAAGCAAGGGTGGAAACCACCCATCTCATCTCTGGCTACAACAATGGTGTAACTAATTTTCCTCCACAGCAGAAATCTAAACTTCCCTATTTCCTCTGACATTTTTGCATTCAAATATTATACCAGGGAAACTTGGGAGGCACTAAGCCAGAAATAGTTCAAGCTTTCACTTTCTCTTCTCCTTTTAATAAAAGGAGAAGCCTGTAAATAAAAACAATCAGTTTTGCATATAAAAATAGGTTCCCCCCCCCCCCACAGAATAACCTAATCTTACGGTAAAACATGGTCAATCTAGAAAGAGAATGCTATCAAATTTTTATAACAAGTTTTCTATTCAGGAAAAAAGGCACTGAGTAGTAAACCCAGTAAAAATTCTTGAGTGTGTCAGTAACTGGCAAATCTCTTCCTGTGTTTTGAATATGCTACCATAGAAGTAATATCTATTACACAATTAGTATTGCCATGTGTTTTGAGAGAATTCCTTGTCACAAAGTAGTGCTGCAAAATAAAATACTGGCATGTGCTCATCTAATTACTGTGTTCTCTAACAGTTACAGCACATTGCATTTCAATTCCTTTGCTGTAACTAGCAGTGGGGGGCATTCCTGCAGAGGCCCTGTCCTGTCCTGTCCATTCATTAAATACATCTGTGCATCTGATCTTCACATTTCCTCTGTGGAGGGAAAAACAATCACACTGGACAACTGCCCGTACATTCAAAGAAGCAAACTGACACAAGCGTTTTTAAACGTTTTATTGTCACGATTGTTAACAAAACACCTTCAAAACATCTGTACATTTCAAACTATTTTGAACTGCAATACCCATTATATAAATGTACGTGTATAGATGCCCTGATGTCTCTGTACAAAGATGTACAATATGTACAGTAACATTAAATGCAAGCTGTGCAAGGCAAAGTCTAGGCTACAGCTTCATGCCACTGGTTAAAACAAGGCAGAGAACCACAGCTTCAATCAGTTCCTTGTGTGTAAATAAATAAATGCAGGTATGTATGAATATTTGAAAGGAGCAATTAGATTTGCAAGCTCAGTTCAGCTAGAACACATGCAGCTGACTGGAAAAAAAATACAGCAGTACTCTTGTGAACTCTTTCCACTGCATCACTTTGTTCATTTGAAACATCTTTTCGGGACTCAGCTGCTGCTGTGTGCTTGAGCTGAGGTGGTGGCAGCTCGAAACTTTGGAAGATATAAACCAAATTTATTTTCTATACCAGCAAAGGTAGCTGTAGCAAGTCTGTATCCTCCTATATGGGCAGGGTTAACAGGAGGAAGATCTGAAATTCGTGTTTTGGGAGTAGATTCTGATCCAACGGGTTTGCTGTTTGGACAAAGAAGAAAGGTCATTCTGTTAGTCTAGATTTCATAAGAAAGGACTTCAAATAGACTTATTCAGGCTTAAATACTTAAGTCTTTCGTCTGAACATGGAAGACTGTTAAAGCTGACCCTAATTAATTGACTCCTATGGTGAAGTGAATGAGGTCAGATCACTTCTTAATTTTAAATCAAACCCAAAATTGAAGTTACGTTTTCACTCATACTTTTGTAAATTCTTTTAGCTTCCAGTGTAACGAGGAAAATGGACAACATTATCTTGCTACAATAGAAATACAAATAAGCATACTGAAAGAAATATGAAATGGCTCTTTATCTCATCATCTGATTAGAAGTGGCATGCAAGTTTCCCTCCATTATAAGGACGGGGATTTTTTTTACATGCTGCAATTTTAAGTACAGGTGCTCAAAGTCAACAAGTTTTAATGGGCTTCATGCATGAAAAACTTAGGGTTTTTTTCTTTAAATTTGGCGGTTGTTTTGTGCAAGCTAAATAGCAAATACTTGACTTACTGGCCTCCAAAATCAACATATAACCATCTCTGCAGAAGTTCATAAGTGACCAAAGTAACACCAAACTGGGGTGAAGATCTGAACACACGAGCTGTTAAATATTACAAATCATAGTGTTAAACAAATAGTGCAATTCCTCAGGAGAGAAGCTAAACATTTTTAACAAGGCGTTACATTTTTCACAATCAGACCTTGTAAACACTGTTCTGATTTGAGTCCTTAACAAAGCAAGTGCTAATTTGCAGATTTGGGGTCAGCCTTAGTATTTTTTCTCACCTCCAGCTCCCTTCCACAAAGCTGAAGGGCCTTCTTCCCTTAGAATCTTTCTGAAGCAGTCAACAACTCCACTGTATGTTGTCTGACCAGCGCGAGCTGCCACTTGCAGTCTTGTCTTGATGACATCAGCAGGGGTTACCAAAGAAGCAGCAGGCACACCTTTTAGAAGAAAACCACATTTAATTTGCACAAAGGATCTTGTAAAAAATGAAACACTTACAACTGAAAAACACAAGTGCAAACTTTCATATTTTTTACAGGGGCTAGACATTACAAACAATGCAGGTTCTTACTCCTGATGCTCATACAAACTGTCATGCCTGAGATAATCGTTCTGACTTTCTTCTAAATTTACAGGCTGAAACTGGTAGTAAAGGAAATGAACTATCAAAACCCATTCTCAGCATGTTTTAGTGGTCTGGCCGTAGCAGTAGTTTGAAACAAGATAAAACTGGCAATATATGTCATATATAAAAATTAGTTGTGCAAATTTACTGTATTTGTTTATACTTTACAACATATCTTGCAAATTACATAGATGATTGATTTGGAAATTGAATCCTATGCATCCATTTGTTAAAGGTGTTGATAAGAAAAACTACTGCTTAAAACCCCTACTCTACAGAAATATGTCTAAACTGCTGTTTGGACTATTCTGTAGGAGAATAGATGCTGCTTACTTCAGTAGGCAAGCCATAAAAAGACTGAGGACAATGAAGGTGTTTTACAAGTCTGCTTAGTACCAACAGCGTGATATTAGCCAACAGTGATGGAAGAACAAATCTCCACTTCCAAGGCACCACTCTCGGCTTTCTAGTCAAAGGAAAGGAGAAAGTTTTCAGAAATGTACTCCACAGTATGTAACTGTGTTATCTGAGATATTTCTGAATACTTCTGAATACTATAAAAACTTCATCCCCCTACAAAGAGGAACCATCTTCTGAGTTAAAATCACGAAATTAATTTTGACTTCTGTTAAACTTGTACAATTGTTTAATATTGAATTAAAAATATTAACAAGTCACTGACTGCATAGGTGACGATAAACTGAAGTGTCCCTGACCAATTCAGGTTTTAAAGGAAAACAGAAGCACTGCAGTTAAGCCTGCGAGCATACACAGACTGCAATCATATGCAGATTTTCCTTACAGGTAGATCCCTTCAGACTATTCTTGCCTGCTGTGCACATGTAACCAGGACTGAGCAATCGAGAATGTGAAATTTGCAATTCAGAGAGGCAGATTCCTGCACATGCTGTAAAACCAGGCCTATGAGATTTACATAGATTTTTAATAGGGTTCATCCCTTAGTATGAGCAACACAGAAACACTAATTAAACCAAGAGAAACTGTGAAATTTGCAGTCTAAAAAGTCTTATAGGAGATACAAATTAAGAATATAGTATGAATATTGTATGCATATAGTAAGCTAATTAATTTTCTATTTCTAACAGCTCTGCAATACTAAAAAATGAACAGGGCTACAAATCTGTTAGATGTTTCCTAAATGGTCTCCCTTCCCTCTGGCACGAGGAACACACCCACTGGCACCAAGAAGGCACAGCCAAGCCATGTGCCAAGTCCGATGTGGGGATATGGGAAACTGCTTTCCATACACAGGCACTCACAACTGACATACGCATCTGTATAGTCATTCTTTACAACTGTAACAAGTAGCAAAAGGGTCTTCCTCAGCCCAGTGGTGTTTCTGAACTGCAGATTCTGACCCTGAATCATTCCCAGCTGCAAGGCTGGGTGCAGATACCTGGTTTTCATCTGCTGAGCTCATCCTTGGCAGTGCAGGATCTGGCCATCTCTGTCTGCATGTTTAAATATTCACCACTATAGTTCCTACATCTAGTACTTTGATACCCCTTGTCTTTAGTAAAAACAGTTTTTTATCACACCTGCATATTGTCTTTATACTAAACTTGTTTGAGACATTGTAAAATATTTTAAATTTCAGAGTGTGGTACTTCAGCTTCTTTACAAACTAATGTCCTATTTTCAGCAATTACATTTGAAGAAAGTTTCTTTTCAGTTATTTCAGAATCCAAACCTGGGTAAGTCATTTTCTTCTTAGCTCTTATGATCTCTCATTTTATGTTCATCAAAGATTCAAATTAGCCTTCAACTCTGAGAGCTCAGTAACAAGTAAAACCCCATTGAGACAGACAGATCAAATTTGACTACAAGTTGCTGAGCTGCATTACGCTGTTTATCCACATTATGCAAATGTAATTAGCTCTCATCAAAATTACATCGCCTCCCACTAAGGATAAAAGTGATCAAATTTAGATTAAATCAGTTACAATGGTACAGTACCCTTCCTTTATATGGGGCTACCGAATGAATATTAAATATTACTCACTAAAAGAAAAAAAAATTACTTTTAGGAAACATTCTGCAAAATTACCTGCAATGGCTCCAGCTGCAAGGAGATTAAGCCCTCCCACATGGCCACTTTCATCAGCAAACATCAGTTTACTATGAGCATAAACCGGAAAGTAGATTGCAGAAAAGGGAATGTCTCTGAGGAAACATGCTTTGGCACCCTGACACAGAGCAAAGAGACATAATGCAAATAAATTCTGTAAATAAGGCTAAAATTGATAGCCAGCAAGCAGCTTGAGCCCTGAAAGTACAAACTCATTTGATCTACCACATAAATAACAGAGAAAATAAAATGTCTCAGAAAACAAATGATACAGGGAACTTGAAAATAAGCATAAAGTGTATCTAAACTAAGTGTCTGGAATGAGGAAGATTCAAGGTTCATGTATCATTTTGGTAAGTTATACATGACATCAATCCTGACATCAGTACTTAGGATAAGTACTTTTCACACACTGTGTGTCCAAAGGCAATGAAAGAAGTGCCAAAGATCAGTCCTTATGTCTTTCTGAAAACCAGGGAAGCAGCAAGACAAGTCCCTGCCAGCCTTTTTCCCACCAAACACAAAGGCACTAGTAAAATACCAGTGAGCACTGTAAGACCTCACACTGATCATCATCTGTTTGACCAGAGAAGCTGCATTGGAAGATAAGCAAAAAGAGAAAAAATGCTGCAAATTGGGTGCAGTTTAATAAGGAAACACAACAGTCATGAATCTCATCCACCAAATTCAAAACAAAAGCTTCAGCTCTAAAAGTAAATGTGCACATTTTTATAGTATTATTGCAGGTCCATGGGCAAATCACATAAAGCAATGTTTTGTAAGTGCACAGCTAATGTAACTGCTGAATTTACGTATTACCCCTTGCACTGACAGAAGATACAGGAAGAAACACTCTTCCTTGTTTAAGGAAACTAATAGCTTCTGCTCCATTACACCTGATCTGTAATGATGGCAGTAAGTATACCTGCAGGGAAGGAATCTGTTGACTGGCATTCTGCTGAAGTACCATACAGAACAGGCTTTTTTCAGTGGAATTTATTGACAAATCCCACCACTTAACTTCTTAAAAATCTGAATCCTACTAAACTTCACTGCTGTTTCACTGCTATCAATTTATTAAGACAAAGAGAATATCCTGCTGCAAAGATAACAATAGAGATACAGAGATTCAAAACAAACAGAAGAACAATACACAGGGAAAGCTAAAGAAACTTTTCACAAAACCCCACCAAATGAAATGAGCAGTGCCAGAAGCCAGCAGGTCTGCAATACAGGACTCCCTGTAGCTTGGCATAAAAGCCCAAAGGATAGAATGGGGGAATATTTTTTTGTATCCCACTGCCATTAATATAGAAGTGAGTTTTCTTCAGTTTTCCACTGTGGGGCTGCCCTGCAGGAAGAGATTGGTTTTAAATTCAAAAGATATCTTTGTTTTTAACAGTTTTTGTTTCAACAATATAGAAGTTTAGCATAAAATTATGAAGGCACTCGAAGCAGAAGTACGTACCTTATAAAGACCAAGAAAGCCTAAATCTTTTATAACGGAGAGGGCACTGACTCTGGGTCCTGTAGTAATTTCTCCTGCTACCTGCAACCGAATCTTTACAATCTCCAGAGGATTAGTGAAGATGACCTGGGAACCTCCTGCCTGCAACCCAAGGAAAAAGAAAGTAAATTGCATTACCAGAGCATGTGGTGACATAGTGACTTTTGCAAGGTGATGAGTGCCTTCACTTCTCACTGCATTGGCGGATATTCTCATGTAAAAATATATGAGAGAGATTTAATAAAGCACCTGTCTGGAAGTCAAAAGCCTCAGATCAGAAATCAGGGGTTTGTAAAAGTAGATTTTTAAATTTATATTTTTATAGCCCCCTGAGGTGAATTAATTTGGTTTGCCTGTGATTTTCTCTTCGACATCACTTTCTAGAAGTCATTGCTATGTTTAAAAGTCTATCAGATATTACAGGAAATACTAAACTTAAATAATCATTAGACTTGTGCTACTAGAGCATCAAATACACATAAAGAAGACCTTATGTTTATTCAATAATAATCCATCAGTGATGTGTAGACATGCTATTTGCATATAGAAGTGATGCTGTTTAAAAGGTAAATTTGCATCTAACAGTGTAATTTTAAATTATTAGAAAAGGTGTTTGGAGTTTTGTTTAGCAGCCTGTAATAGTCCTAAGTGGAAACAAAATATAAAATTTAAATAGGAAGACTAACATTTCAAAATATGATACTAGACAGAAACAGGAGTCACATCTCTGAGCTGAGCAAGACAGATTTTTACTTGCAGGAAATACTCTGTTGGCAGTGCTGAAGGACTGTCTTGCAAACTTCCTAGCAGTAGTGTTGTAAAGCTGCTTCTGATTCTGCACTTTAGCCAAAGACTTTCAAAGAACTGTGTTCCAGGTTTGAGAGAGATTCAATGTGACAGTTCGGTTTCAGACTTTTTAAACCTGTTTAAAATGACGTGTTTAGATTTCTCCCTGGTTTGCTGTAGGTACTACCATTCACTTCTGAAGAAGTTCATCACAATCCAGCTATATTTTACTAAGCTTGTTATCCTCCCCTCTTCCTAAGCCACCTTTTTTCATTTAAAAATTAAGCCCACTTCCTTAAAAATTATGGCATTTAACCCCTTGAATACAGCCAACTATAAAAAGCATTTCTTGCACAATATAAAGCTCCTCTTAATTTTGATTGATACCTCCAACCCATCAGATTTTAGTGAAGTAAAAAGATGCAGAACATCTGCAGTTAAAACTTTTTTACCACTTCCAAATTGCCCAAGCAATAAACTCTTTTTGTGATGCTGGGGGGTTGGGAGGGGGGTGTGGTGCAATAAAACCAATAGTCTGATACAGCATCTCCTGGACAGCCTGCACGGTGTTCTCTGCTGCCTGACTGACAAATGAACACTCATCCTTTCTGCAGACAGCACAATCTTCCTCTGTCCAGCAGCAGGCAGAATAAATTTGAGAAGAGCCCTGCTGCACAGTTTAGAAGCTGGCAACCTGAATTATTCTAGCCTAGAGACAGAAGAGCGTTGCAACCCTCGTCAGCTCTTACTGAGAATGAATGACCCAGCACTTGAGCAGCATCTGTGGGCTGGGGCAAGAAGCATCAACACCTTCACTGACCAAGCATCCCATACTTCACTGACAGCCTTTTACTGCAAGCCCTGTTTATTACTTCACTCAATATTGACATTTAAAATCATCACTGCAACAGCTTTACTGAAGCACCTTGACCCAAACAGTGGGAGATCAACCGCTGCTTTTGATTAATTATCTCCATTGTAGTAATTACTGTCTTTAACACTTCCCACTCAAATAATCAGTCTATACAGTTAATTTTATTCCCTCACTTCTTCACCTCTCCCAAAGCAAATCAAAGCCTAGGCTTGTGGGGACATTTGTTACAACCATCAGGAAGATCACAAGAACTCTCAGACCAGCCAAAGGGATTCCCATCTTCTCTGCTCCTTGGACTTACTGCATTGTGTTTACTCAGTTTTCTGACACCACTCATATGCCCAAAGGCATTCCTTAGACTCTCTTTACTTCTCATCTCACCTTTTTCCAGTTCACATACCTATGCATGCAAGATGAAACCGCTGTCTTGCTAGGCAAAGTTCCAATCTAAATAAAACTTATAAAATTTTCATCTGGCAAGTTCTGTTAACCTTTTTTTGTTTGTTTGTATTGCATTAAGCATAAAACCAATTTCAAATGTCTCGCATTTCCCTGTAAAATTTAAAAAAATAATTTTAGTAGATAAAATGTTAAGCAGTTTGTTCTGGCTACGTAATACAATGGACTGCACAAAAAATTCAAGTAACTTTAGACTGTAACACTAAGCTAGAAATTCACTCCTTCTAGACAACTACCAGCTACCTGCCTATTAAATATGTATTATTTGCTTAAATGTGTATGTGAAATTCCATTTTTTATTTTTAATGCTAAAAATTAGCACACCCTGCAGAGCAGCCAAAATAACTTTTCCTATTTGCCTAACACCCACCACAGAAACACAAATAGGCCAATTTGTAAACATTTCTATTTTCTACCTTGAATTCAATCTTCCTGCAATTAACATTCTCCTCTCCTAGGTGCACAGCTGCCTACCTCCCTCTTCTGATACAGAAAGCAAAAGACTCTGAACACAACACATTTTAATAATTTAGTAGCAAAATCCATTAGAAATACAGTGTTACAAATTCTATATAGTTAATACAGAATTATGTATTCCCACAGTATTAAAAGATGATTTGGTGGTCAGGTTATTGAGCAAAATAAAATACAAGGAAAACCCTACACTTATATTATCAGCAGAAAACCCATTGAAAAGCTCTTTAATTACATCAACACGATGAACATTGAATATTTACAGTGCTGACAGATTTCTCAACAGGCAGCTTCCTCAAGAAGAGCTGTAACTACCCAGATACCCAGTTAAATACTCCCTGTTAGCAGTATGTCCTTCTATCCAAGCCTTGACTTACATTGTTTTACTCAGAGCTTGGCAAACTTTTCTGCCCAGCAGTGGTTTGATACACACAAAGAGGAGCTGCATTCAGTGGAGTGGCACAAATGAGTGAGGTCCCTCAACAGATCGCAAGTACAGACAGGACAAGCACTGACTTTAACACAACGTAACACAAGAAATGTAATGTAAATTTAATGTAACACAAGAAAACTCACTTTTTCACTGTGTATTGTCTAAAGAATGAATGCAAGGGCGGTTTTGTGGTTTCTATTTCAGTGAGAGGTGGCTGGCTATCTACCTGACAAAGAACATGTGAGGCAGAGGAGAGTGCTGCCTTGGGGAGTAGAAGAGCACTCTGCAGAAAAGGATGCAGAGGAGAATGACACAAAGGCTCTCCAAATAAAAATGAACGGGAAGCATGTAGGTTTGCAGTACAAATCTCCACGCTCCCGTGCAAATCATTAGCAATCAGTATCATTCTTTTTCAAAGTCTCTTACTTCAGCTGTCAGCTATGTGTGTTAAATCCATGTGCACGTGTATATGCACACAGAGGTATACATTGCAGTCCCTGAATTGCTTTTGGAGATGGTGCAGTAAATCTAGATTTCTCTCTCATAAATCCTCGCTTCACACATAAATTGCAACAGACACTTTAAAAAAGGTTGACAAATTTGTTTCTGAATGGAGGTTATTCATACACATCAAAAATACCAGTAATAAAAGCTTCTACTTAACCTTAATGTCATGTAAAATAACTCTACAAGGAGCAAGTAAAGGAACTAAATCTGACAGCAAAGGTTATGAGAGAAAAGATGTAGTTTGAGATCCCACAGCAAACGCCCCATGACATGCCAAAGGCTGAAGGAAATACACAAATGACCCTGCAACATGAGACCTCTTGCCCTTTCCAATTCCACCCGAGAGGGATAAGCTCCAAAGGGGAGAGCCCTACTTCAAGCCCTTCCTTCCTTCCTTTTAGAAACCACCACATCCTGGACCACAACTATGTCCCACAGAAGCAGCTAAAATAAGATGTTACTTAAAACAGTCTTGTTTAAAAACATCAAAAGAACTTGCATTTCTTTCTCTAGGCAAAGCTGACATTGTTCATGAACCTAGAGTGAGCTTACTGTCACTTTTATTAAACAGTCATTTTCTTCTTGATTTTAAATGTCCACAACAGAAATCAAGGTAAAGTAATAAAGTTTAATTCTGCTTCTGACCTTGTTTTTTAAAAGTATAATAAAAGAAGTAACATATCCTCAGGGTTTTGAAGGAAAAGCAGTCTGACGGCTATAATTCTGTATTTTGTGCTTGTTAAACAAAACCATTAACATTTTACATTGTTCTTTCCAAGCTAAACGTTTGACACATTCCTATATGCCTGATAAACCTATATGCATTTTTGCATGTATGTATGTATATTTGCATAATTTGTATGGAAATTATTTCTTACAACTATACCAAAAATATGTAGACTGAATCTTGGATTCAACGTTTATGAAAACTTCAAAATCAGTGGTAAATCTGAACCTCTCTGTGTATGTATGTGCAAACACAAACATACATACACACATCCCAACCTCTAATTATCAACAGATGCATTGCCTACATCTCCAAAGGTTCTCAAGACCCTTTCTGCCTGGCACCCCAAACCATCTTTCTTCCTACAGCATAAAGAAAAAACATCTTTCTGAAGAAACACAATTCATCCATTCAAAACACTAAGCACCATGCACAGGATGGGAAGAATCCATTTCTTCCCGCATAACTCATAGGAATCACAGCCTAAAATCCCAGTATCTTTGCTGTAACAGTAATCATGAATCATTCACACAGCATTAGCTGTCCACTCCAACATTGCTTCCCAAGGGAGGATGAGCAGTTCCCTCCAGCACCTTGCCCACCACCATGTACTCACATGAGCCATGTGTGTGAGCTCCTGTGGGAAGCACTGTCCATAGCAGGCGTGCGCTCTCTGCTTCCCAGGCCTCTGTCGGGATAGAGGGAACTACTGCCAAAGCCTCACAGTTCCCCTGCAACTCAAAGCTAATGGGAGCCGAAAACTTCAAAGGCAGGAATGCAGGTTAATCACTGAATTACAACGAAATGTAATTCAATTAATTACAGTAACAGTAGGGAAAGAAATTGTTGGCGCTGAACATGTGTAAATATGGATAGTGCTGTTAATGATTAACAAACCAGCATACTTCAGGCAGGTAGGAAGATGGGATTTCAGTTTCATCCATCAAGGACAAGAGCCCTTTCATTGACAGGTGTGACCTGACTGCTGTAACCGAGCTGCCCCACATAGCTACTCTGCAGTTTTCACATACAGCTACAGCTTGAGAGCAGCTGGGAATATTTGGGCTCTGAGAGGGCAGACCCTGCACCTCCCAGTGACATTTCCATTGCCCAGCAGCCAGCAGGTAGGTTTAAAGGAGCAGAGGGCACGGGCTGCCTGCGGGAGGTCCCTGCCCTGCAGTAAGGAAGGAAAGACGAGAGACAGGCAGCTGACCATAGAAACAGGCACTGCCTGGGCAGAACTCTGGTAACTGCTGTGAGAATGAAGATGTTTCTTCTTACTGGGAACAGGACTTTACTCCATAAGCTTACAGAAGCCGAGAATGATTGGAGCCTGAGAAGTAGAATTTTAGCCAAAGCAATTCAGTCTCTCAGGGTCACCATTTCTGGAGGAGGGACGTGCCTGTGAGCAGCCCCTTTACTGGACAGTACAGCACTGCTCCCAGATACTCCAGAGCTGAGAATACTGACCAGCCTACACAGGGTCTCCAGAAACACCACTGTCTTAATGTCAAAGGTTTCACCTGTCCTTATGTGTGGGTCTTACAAGACTGTAATACCACACATAAGCTTTGATACAGCACTGCCATCCAGAGAGGAGAATTTGCCATGTCTGCTGGAACCTTTCCCAAGCTGTCACCACCTCCTCACAAGAATTCTTTTGATTGCTGTTTGAGGACTGTGGCATGCACAATGTGCTTTTGCATGTCTTGCAAGAGGGAAGGCTTTTAAAAATATGAAAGGTATCTGCTGTAAACTCTGTAAAATGGCCCTGCTTATCTTGTTCCTCCACCAGCATTTCCATACCAGAAATGGTCAAAAACCATTAATGTTAACTGTTCCTGTTAATGAGGAGATAGTTCAACACTAAACACAGCTAAGTGAGGGTCAAAGACAGTAGTAAGTCCATCTCTGAGTAAGTCCATCTACGCCCACATACATGTGGGCATAATGCTCTTTCTTCTGATATTATAACAAATTTAAAAAGTATGTTTTCATTTTAGCCTATATTTAGAGTATACTATTACCAAAATATTTAAGTGATGAACAGTAACAAAAAACCACAAAAACCTGAGTTACCCTAATCCAAATGCTGAAAATAATTTTGCCATATATAAAATCCAACCGTTCCCACATTAACCCATCATTTTGTACTAACAGAGAGAGAAGGAAGAGAAAAACGGAAAAGTGAAAGGTACCATCACTCAAACACAAAGCCTTTTGTCCCCTGCAAGGAAATGGACTAAGCTTACTTGTGGCCCTTGCTTGGATGCAATTGTTGGTGGCACCCCGTAATATTTCGTAGAACAACAGAACACAGTAACAACAGAAGTGTGAAGATCAACACTATTTCCAAGCAAGTCAACATAGAAAAGAGCTGTCAAAATGAGAACTAAAAGGTCTGAGGATGGAAAAAAAGAAAGACTAATACCTAACTGCCCCTGCTTCAGCCAGCTGATACTTTCAGACTCTTAACTTTATAGGCTTGCTAACAAAGATTCTGCTATTTAGGAAGAAGTTGAATTGCTAAAATTGAACTAAGCAGCAGCAGAGACAAAAAAACCCTTCAACTGATAAGTTATCAGATGACCCAGAGGAAGCTACAAAGAAACATCCCTCAGGCTGCTAAATTATGACCAACACTACTTCTACAATTTTGTTTAAAATTCTCCCAGATTGAGATAAATATTGTGAAAAAGGAGATGAAAATATCAGCTCAGACAGTCAGCTAGAAGGTGTTGTGTTTGGACAGAGTACAAATCTGCTCATCTTGGAAAAAACACCCAAATCTCTGAAAGCTTATCTGAAACTCAATTTTTCCCCCATTTTTGCCTGTTCACTACTACAGTGAGACAATGAAATTATTTTGAAAAAGGAGCACCTAGCAAATGAAAAAGGCTCTAATGTAGATTGAATTTAGTGTTATCTAATTCAGTATAAAGTAACATAAAATAATAAAATTCATTATCAGATGTTTGATTTTAATTATGAATTTAAGCACAACACAAACAAATTACATTCTCTGCCATTATAGATGACCTGTATTTGCTTTCTGTGTTACTGAGCTTTCTAGAAAAAGGTTAGTCTTCTGCTAGCTACACATTAGAGCTGCTTTCTCACATTTCTCAGAAAATAAACTTTGTACACTGACAGGTGAAGACTCAGGCATGTACCAGGCTGCCAAATTCAATCAGGCAGAACTATAAGCAGTCTCCCTCCAGGGCTGTTTCTTTGAATTAAAAGTTTGCAGAGGTCAACAACCTTTCTGCCCCAGGTTTTGTTGTAAGCCAAGGAGGTTTTATACCAGCCTGTCAGCCTACTCAACTGGAAGTCATTAGCGTTCTCTGCTACAAAAGAAACCCAACTCAAGCCTTAAACATATTATAGGGTTAACAACTGTCGGGGAATCCCACAAATGAAATTAGCCAATGTGCAAAACCAAAAGAAATCTATCATCAATATCAATTGAAACCACTTACAGATTGCTAAAGCATCCACTGAATTACAGCCCTCATTTCAACAAAAACATGGTTTGTTTTTTAGCTGTATTTGGATGAGGGATGTAATTAGCATCTGGAGTAACATAGCTGTGTTTTATACCAAGTCATTTAAACAGACAATTCACTCATACATCTTACCTGAAAGGTAAGGCTACACTGTGCATTTTTTCCATATTTCCACAACAGTAAAAATTTTACATACAGCAAGTTGAAGAGTGTATTTCTTTTCCTTCTTAAAATCTTCAGCAAGAATTAGATTTTCTTAAACCATTCTAGACATCTCCATCCCTCCCCTGAAGGAAACTTAATCACACCTATAATCCATTCTCAAGTGGTACCTCTATCTTCCCAAATGATGAATGGCAACCCAGTAGAACATATGGAAAGGGAGACTAGGGCGTCCTCTTCCTGGGACTTTGTGAATAAAACCACTGCCGAAACTGAGAGTTACAAATTCGGCCAAAAAAAGTTCTTTAAGCACATCATTCCAAGAGAACTTAACTCAGAAGTATGCTAAGCTTTCCAAACAGAAAAAGTCCCTTCTTTAGTTCTTGTGACTGGGAGAAAAAAGAGCACTCCTGTTCAAATCAAGTACACCCATTAACTGTCATTCCAACTATTCTGGACATGACTGAGAATCAATTTTTCCTAGGAATACAGGACAGATACTTACACAGCCTCCAGCAAGGATCTCTGCAGGAAGTGGAATGGAACCATCTTTCTTAGTAAATTTGTCTCTGACAAAGTCATTAACCTAATAAAGATACAATATATTACACACTATTTTAAGTTATTTTTCCTCCTTATTAATACACATCAAGTGCATCTGCAGCCATATATATCAGAATGCTTGTAAGTGGTCATCTTTCACACATTTTAGAAAATAAATCCTGTGCATCTTAACAAATAAAAGGATGCCAGAGAGTAAAGAAAAAAAAAAAAGGTACGTACAGTTAGCTTAATAGCCTTTTCTGGAGCAACACCTATCAGCTGTGGTAACAAGCCTGTAGAAACAAAGACATCATAAGGCAACATTATCTTCCTAATAGAGAAAATAGTATTTTATCAGTGCTGTACAGAAATGTCTTTCTGCACAGGGAATATCCTTTGAGGTGGATGGCATTTAAGTATGGGATGCTGCTAGAGCACTGCATATTCAGACCAGTATAATTTTATATTACAATTTCTGTTGAAAATGATAATGAAATGTGTGACCAGATCTGCCTTCCTCAACCAAGTCAAGCCTGATGCTGTTGCTGTACAGAAGGAAAAAAGTTTAAGGACCAAACATATGCCTTGGATATTTCTACTACGTAAGAGCTTGACTTTTTTAGCCCCTTGACATCATTTTCCCATAAAGCTTGCAATCACTTTTTAAAATGGGACAGTAATTGTGAGATATACACATGACTATACTAAATTATCAACTCACTTCTACCTGACTCACTAACATGAGTATTCTGAAGACTCAAGTCAACTAAGGATATAAAGGATTTTCTCTTGTTCAGTTCAACATAGTAGCATGAACTTCTTTAAACCCTACTACTAATAAGCATTTTTTATCTTACTAAGAGCATGTATTAGTGGACAGAAAATGATTTTGGCAAGGCCCTTGCTCCTGGAAACCAGCTACTATCAAAAT
The DNA here is from genome assembly GCA_008694505.1 of Cyanoderma ruficeps. NCBI lineage: Eukaryota > Metazoa > Chordata > Aves > Passeriformes > Timaliidae > Cyanoderma > Cyanoderma ruficeps. The sequence goes on from VZDJ01000594.1 coordinate 18,232,288, forward strand.
GAACTGTCATTTGAAAAATATACATACACTTTTCTAGGAACTAATAGGTTTATGACAAAAATCAGTAGATGGCAGTCTTAACTTCCTAACATAACACACTATAATAGCATCTGTTATTTTTACATCCATTTTCTCCACAGTTCTTTTGGCATAGGTATAGATCATAAAACTTAAAAGAAAGTTGTTTCTATTAGATACAGTCATTTCCTAATGTTACTCCACAGTTCTGGAATATCATTTTTTTAGAAGTGTTTGCCAGTTAACTAACAAAAGAACCCCACAGCAACAAACCTGTATCGATGACACCATCCACTATTTGTTAAGTACAGAGAAATCATAGCTAAAATGTTAAATGTTCAAAATTCCCAGACGTACTCACTCGGCAGAATTTTTATACTACTTCCTTAAAAGGAAGCTCAGAACAAAGGTGCCTTAATAGAAAGTGTGGCAATTAATACATGCAGTGAGTCTTTTCTTCAAACATAGTACTTTCTGTGCGATCTACAGACTCACTATGCTGGGGAAAGGTAGTTATTAAACACAAAGAACAGTTGACAGTAACAAAAAAAAAAAAAAAAAANAAAAAAAAAAAAAAAAAAGGTGCCTTCCCAGCCTGAATTTCTGATCTTCTGGAAAGACAATCCAGTTCTGCAATGCCGATACATAAAAAAACCAAAATCACCAGACCAAGCACCGCAAGACAATCCCCCCACTCTGTCTTTTTATGGAGCTGAACTCACTGGGCACACACATTTGGTGTGCCCGAGAGCCTGGGAGACTGCATGGTCTAGTGAAGGACCAGAGAAGAAACTTTATTAGTTCTGAAGTTGGATGCCAGGAAGCAAAAGTGTCTTTATTTTCTTGACCAAAAATAGTAAATTTTTCTTTCAAATTATAACATTTCCCGTTTGTGTTCAGTTCTATTTTTTAAACTGCAGGAAACAAATACATTGTACCATTATATTATGGTATAGATGTATTGTTATATTACAATACAATTAGGATAATCCAGCTCAGGAATGTAAGAACCCAATAACAGACCCATAGGCAACTCCGTGTTTCTGCTGTTTAGTTTAACACACTTCCAACAGAACATCTAAATCTCTGAGGCCAAATCTTAGCAACATGCTGACCATTAACTGCAACAGCTTCAAAACAACTACATGAACTTCTTATCCTAAACAATCTTAAAGACAATTATTAAACAGGCTATTAAAAAGTGTAGCAAACTGACATTCTTTCAAACAAGAACATTTTTTTCAAGTGTAAAACACTGCTTTTAACTAACTCGTCAATGGAATTATCCTTGATTTCAAAGTGTTTGAGGAAGGCCAGAAAACAAAAATAAAATAACAAGTTATTTTAGATGCTGCTGTGAAAAAATAGCGGGGGGTGGGGGGGCACAAGAGAAAGAAAACAATACTGTAGAACAGCACTGAAGAATCAGTCTCATAGATGTAGCTCAAGTATTTGCTTTTATGAAAGATACAGCATCAAAAAAAGAAGGCTATTTACCAGTAAAACATAATTTACACAGACTACAGCTCTTTCATTAACTTTGCACCAACATATTCCTTCCCTTACTTGCATAGCAAAATCCTGAAAGACCACAAAACACTCTTCAGCCAGAACACACAGACTTTCACATGAAAAAACTTCTTAGATACTGTCCATTAAAGACATTGTCCATAAAGGACACTGTCCATAAAGGACACTGTCCAGTGGCTTCACTGCCTGAATGCATCACAAAGCAGAACAAAATGCTGTAGCCATCACATGAGTTTGCTGCAGCTAAAGAAACTGGTGTGCCAATTAATAAATACCTTGCTGATCCTTATGAAAATTGTGAACTTCATAAAGTTATGGGAAATTACAATTAAAAATAGAGAATTCAACTAAGTGTCTATTCAGAGGGCTGGCAAGCATATGCCCTGTATATAAGTCACCTTACCAATGTGATTAAAACTTAGCCAACTGATAAAAAGCTGAATTCTTAACCTGTATCTTAGAGTTTTATCTTTTTCAAAATTACAATTTTCTGAGTTTCACTGGTGATATGTTAAAGTAAAACAGAGCAACATAATTCAACAGCAGAATGCAACTTCTGTTCACCAGATAAAATTATAAAACAAATCCCACTACCTGCAAAAGTGTGAGCCAAAATAAGATCTTGCATCCAGTTTACAGATACATTTCCAAGTTACTGTCTTTTGTCTCTTAACAAAAAACATTTGCTGTAAAATCAATCTTTATTCCTCAGATGCTAATCTGCTCCTGATGTCTGACCCCGGCAGAAAGTTGCAATCCTCAGTTTGTGAGATTACAATTCTATCCTCAACAATCACACCCCAAAAATTAGGTCTTTAAATTACTTAAGCAGCAAGGAACAGATCACTAACAACAACCAAAAAAGCCCAGCTTTTCCCAGCAACTGTTTATGATGAAGGGTGTGCAATGGAAGATAAATACTGAGCTCGGAAATGAAAGCAAAATTAGATATGATATCAAGTATTCTGATTCTCCCACAGAAAACTAGCTGTTGAGGTATTAACATAAAAAACGGGGGACAGAAAATTACTGACTTGCTGTATATATATATTTTTTAATTCACTTACCTCTGTAGAGGCCAAAAAAGCCTTCAAAACGCAAAACCTTTTTAAAGCAGTCAAAGCTGTTTTTATACATCAACTCTCCTACGACTGACCCTGTGGTGCGCTGATTCTGCATCCGAGTTTTCACCAGGTCTATGGGATATACTGCAGTAGCACCAACAGCTGTAAGAAAGCACCTGGAGTGTTATTTCTGCAACCCCATTGTTGGTGGAGCATATCATTATCGTGATTATTTTCTACAGCATTTATTTAAACACAAAGAATATGTAAGCTGGTAAGACCTCTGATATCTTGAGGGTAAGAAAGAACAACAATGAAGGTCTAGAAAAAAAAGTCTCAAGGAGAATGGATGACACTGTTACATTAAACAAGGTGTGTAGAATGAAGAACACCTAGCTGAATTACCAGTAAAGAAATTTGTTACTGGCATCATTTCAGAGGACTGCAGAGGCATTCTAGAACCCAATTGATAAGGAAAGAAAGGGAAAAGCACAACCAAAATGGTTTCAACATTTGATTTTACACATGTGTAACCAAAACATCTACCTTAGATGAGATCAGTAGTCTGGCAAAACAGTGTTAAATTAACCTAAGCTTGGAAACAGAAAGCAGAAATATTACTCACCTCCAGCAATTGAGCCTAAAGTGAACCTGTAAGCTGACTCAGCTATCTGGAGCCAAATAGGTCTGCCTAATTCTCCAAAAGATTGCTGCGGGAGGGAAAAAGAAATGAAAAAAAGCTTGAAAATCTGCAAAGGAAAACAAAGGCATCCGCGAATTCCTTCTACAATGGTACAGAAAGAAGCTGATAGAAATTAGTAGCTTTATGTTCAGGAGGAAGAAGAAAAGATGTCTATTGTGCCTACTGGATGAAGCACGTTTTCCAAATACTCCTTTTAGAAAATACTCCTTACATACTCCTGATTGTGCCAAATCAGAACACCGGTATGACCAAAACAATGATGCTCAAGAAAAGGAAGACAGAAACTCTAAACAACTTTGCTATTTTCTATTCTGTTACCTCTGAATTTGTAGGGCGTGGAATTCTCTTTTGACTCAAATGATATTCATATTTCAAAAGGAATTTACAGAATATCTCACAGACAGCATCTATCAGCACAGGAGATACTTTAAGGTTACATATCCATTAATACATAGCACAAACATGAGATTTCATGTCTTCAAAACAAGTAAAAAGTCAATTATTCCTAAAAGTATTCTCCACAAGATTTTTTCATGCAGTTGCAAATTTACAGAGCAATGCTGACCTTAATCCTTTCAATTACACACACTATTATAAATGTGTTAAGTATTCTAAGTAATACAGTCTGCACAGAAAATATCTGCAGAGACTCCTAATTATGTTATTAAATGGCTATTAGAAACAAGGTAACTGATTAACAAGACGTGTTCACAAACTTGCACTATAAAGTATGTAAGACAGGCCAACTTTTCATCCAAACGTAAATATGACAATTAGAGAAGAACTGATACTATGCAGTATAACTTGTTTGGGCTATCTAAGGGGCCATTAACTGTTAAATTCCACAGTAAAGCAGATACTAAAGTCCACTTTCCAAACACAAACCTGTTTTCTCTCAAAGTACCCTGTATTGCTAGCAGATGTGCTCCTGTCACACAGCTGGACTGTCCACAGACCCCAGACCGAATTAGGAATTCTCACAAAGATTACCCCACACACTTCTCAGCTCCCTCTCCAAGGTCACCCAGCCAGGGTACACTCAGCTCACTGCAGCACCCCAGAAACACAGTGCCTGCCTCGGCACAAGCTACCCTGTTTGGGCTGGTGTTACACTGGATGTGCAAAACCCTGCCCGCATTGCATAATGTGTTACATGGTGTACATACACTCAATAAAGGACAAAAGCCTATGAGGTCAAGATGAGATCATTACCTGTAAAAAACCATGCATTATATTTTATACCATTTTCCCACAGAATAAAAAGGTACAGCTAAAACCACTTCCCTCCACAAGACATTCTCCTCCCCCACAATACGGCTTAACGGAGAAGAATAGAGAAATTCTAGGTAGCACCAAAATTACACAGTGCACATGCAGACCAGCATAAAAAAAGCACAAATCAAATGTACTGCCTTTACAAGCAATAGAAGCAATAAATCCAAAGAATGCCCTCATTATTGTAAAACCACTATGATTTCTTACTTAAAAAAAAAAAGAAAAACCACACACAAAACCGCCCAAAGGATAATAAAACAAAAAAACACACAAAAATAAATTATAAAATTCAGATATATTTTTTTTGATTCATGCAAATAAAAGATTCATGCAATAAAATATCCCAAAAAGCCTTAGAAGCAGAACTAGTTCTTCATTCCACTGAAATTTTCTCCTAGTTTAGCACACCTGCTGCCTTTCAGCTGGTTTAAGATTATTCTTTTTTTTCAAAGCTTCACACGGTTCTCATCAAAATCCAATCATTGCATTTAGACATTAATCTTAGTGAATGCATCACTGAACGTTAAAAATCATATTCTTTCTGAAGGAAATGTCATTTTTATATTATTAAATAAGTGTTCACAAAGTTTTCAGTTTGCTTGTGTGTTCAGATGGATATGCAAATGAATGTAATTAATGCTATAGCTTTCAAATCATGAATATTTATAAAGAGAAAATTACTCTAGCTGTCATCCCCATAGGATATTCAGCTGCTAGGCTTTAAAAAAATCTTACACAATGAAAAAAATTGACAATAAAGTAAACATGGTTGAAAGCAGGCTAATTTTCATTTCTACTAGATCTATATAGAGTGATTTTCTGTAAAAAATTATATTTTTCTTTACAAAGGGATTTTTAAATCATATAAAACTGATTACAGAATTAGTTCCATTTCCCAGGGACAGCTGGACCACACTGAGATGATATTTGCTCTTCATGAATGGATATCTTTCACTTTGTCAATACACATAACGTACTGTTCACTTAGGATAAGATCTAATACAGGACTGTTTCTTATAAACTAAATAAAATGGAATTATTTTGCTTTCTGGTGTCTGATTTTAACACAGAATGTAGAATAAGATGAAAATATAATGTACTACTTTAACAGTATGAAAAGTGTATCTTCTGTTCTAGTGATGAGGGAAACTTTCATCAGTGAGCTCGTTTTCAAAGAGTGCCAAGATACAAAGGTAGTTCTGAAGAGTGAAGAAAATCAGTATTCTGTCCACTCAGAGAGGTGAGTATGAAAACACTGATTAAAACCAAAGCTGGCAGTGGAATGTCATTACAAAACTTCTTCAAAAATATTTATTAGCCTGGACAAACATTGGATCCACATTTCTGAGGCATTCCATTCCATCATTCTTGCCATCAGGAATCCACAGGAAGACTGGTACCACTAAGTAGGTTTTGGACATGTATTGGCTCAGATATGTCTAATTGCCTAAGGACAACCAAGGACATTGGAAGGGTAACATTAGGAACAGAGCAGACACTGCTTCAGACTAATGTGTTTGAAAGAGGACCAAATTATCAAATTCTGCTCTAATAACAGCAACTAAAACAAAGCAAGTACAACCTTTGGTCCTAAATCTTTAGCTCTTACTGTTGTAAAAAGAGCCACTGAAGTAAGAAATAATTTATATTCAACATCCAACTGCACAGCCTGGAACTCCTATGCTGTACTATACATGTGTAATGTTTATTAAGGAAACTATGATAAAAGCAAAGCTAGCAAACATAAATGTAAACCTCTGGTGAAATAAAGAGTTGACATTCTACTACAATATTTTTCATCTTCTAATTCTACCCTCTTCATCAATCCCAATATAGTTGAAGTACCCTTCTACTGTCTAGATCAGATAGCCAGTAAGTACAGTAAAACTCAAGTATCATTTTAGGTAAATGGGTAAGCCAATAATTTCATCCCTTTACATTTAATATCCATATTTTTTACTACCTGTATTGAGTAGTGTGGCAAAGCTGGAGGTGGGGATACAAGGGTGGCTTTGTGAGAAACTGCCAGAAGCCTCCCTGATGCCTGACAGAGCCAACACCAACTGCTGGCCAAGGCCAAGCCATCAGTGTCAGTGGTAGCACCTCTGGGACAATGTATTTAAGAAGCGGGAACAATCCCGAGCAAGGGCAGCTGGTAAGAGCAGTGAGAACACAGGAGAGACACAATCCTGCTGGGGCAAAGGTCAGTCAAGGAGCAGGAGGAGGTGCTCCAGGCACTGGAGCAGAGATTCCCCTGCAGACCCTGTAGGACCCCACAGAGGTACAGGTGGATGCACCCCAAGGAGGCTGTAACTGCATGGAGGACTCATGTGAATCTATTCCTGAAAGACTGCACCATGTGGAAAGGGCACACACTGGAGGAGCTTGTAAAGAACTGGGTTCCACAGGAAGGACTCACTCTGGAGAAGTCCATGGAGGGCTGTGTCTTGTGAAAAGCCCTTCCAGGAGTGCACAAATGTATTCACTGTAAGGAATCCAAGTATCCATATTTGCTTATATCTAAACCGGCCATTCTGACATCTCATACCTCGTCTAGACACATACAGTATCTAAAAGCCTGCCCCATTTCTATCCTTACAGCAATATATACAGCATGTTCCACTTGTCAGGAATCTGTTTAAAGTGCATTATTCTTATTTTTCATTTACAAGTACATGTTGACATTCACTCAGTTTCCACTTTTTTTTTTTCTACCCACCTGCCTCTGGAGCTCTGCCAGGTTGTAAGGCAATGCACCTTCAGCCAGTGGTGCTATTCTCTCAATATCTGCCAAAGTCAGGCGCCTTTACACAAGGCAGAGAAAAGCAAATTATGGTTAGATAGAGCATCAAACATATTCAGTACAGTATTCCTGGCCACACCCCGCAAAGTACATGTGAGTTTAAAAAAAGACACTTGTCATATCTGAATGCAAACCTAAGAATTCTACTACACTGCATTAAAGAATGCTTGGAGATGAAGGGAACATGGATTATCCAGAACCAAGTTCTTCATTACTAGTAATAAGGAACATAATACACAAATTAAACCATTTCTAGCTATTTCTACATAAGATTTTGCATGCATTAAAGATCCATGCAAAACATCAACCAGTGCATTGTCGCCTTTTGGGGGTATTGTATTCTGCTACTTCATACGTATACCTATAATACTACAATTAATAATTGTGCTTGACATACACAATTCACTTACAAAACCCATGCACACAATAAAATCAGTTTACGTTGAATAAATTACTCTAACAAAATATAATAGAACACGAAACCTTTTAAAATCAGGACAAAAATAAGAGGTCACACAGGAAACAAAAAAATTATGATTCCAAAATGATAAAATTCATGATTATGTTACCCAGTAACACTGTATAAGTCTGTAAGTTGGTAGAGGATATCTATTTCCAGTGGTGTAATTTGTCCAAAGTGGATTGCAGAGTGTGTAAATTCCTCTGGAGTTAAAAGGGAAAAAGAAATACAACATTTGTGTTATTTGTTAAATATCCTCTTTGAATCCTTCCAAATAACTTTAATATCATAAAATTGCTATCACCAAGAGGCAAAATCCATGATGCAAAGCGAAAACGCATCTTTAGGAGAACATCTATCCTGAAACAGGCCTTCCCAACACAGACCAAGTCTGACTCCACAACTCTGACTTATGGTAAGCATTCACCAAAGACAACAAAAATCCTCAAATAAGCAAGCTTACTAAAACAACACCCACAATTTGTGATTCTTGCTTCTGAAGCGCTGCAAAACAAAACAAAACAAAACAGAGGAATGGTCCATTATTCACAGCTTTAAGGGCAACTGACTAATCTATTCTCATCATGTCCAGACTTCTTCCTCTCATAGCTCTGAATGACTCCAAGCTTAGGTATCCATCTGGCCAAATTACTCAACATATTTATGACATAATTGGCAAGTTGCAGTTAACGAGTCTGAGCAGTGAAAACACAGCAGCCTTTTTTCTCAATACAAATCCAATCAAGAGGTATTTATGCATCTGTACCAAAAAACACCACCAGGCAATTCATTAGGACAACTTGGAGGACGAGAACAATAATTTTACGCTTTCCTTTAGGGAAAAATATGCAGAGCATATGAATATAAGCTAAACAAAGAAGAAGAAAAGGAATAAAAAGAAATTGGCATGCTTTTTACCACACAAGAGTTTAGCTGGTCCTATCCATACAGGTAGTAAAATTGGTGATAAAACTTGTCTTAAAATGGCTACAAAAGCAGTCTGCTTACATCTGCGACAAGACTGAAATACATCAAGCTTTCACATGCACAGAGATTTGTTAGGCACTAAGTGGCATAATCTATATATAAAAACCACTTGAATTTTCAAACTTAACCCATTCCACCACATTCCCTAGGAATTTCCTATCTCTAAGCAACAATGCATCTCTTGCAAGGAGCTGCAAAATCCTCAGTACTATACTGACTTGCAGTTACTCATTCAAACAATAAGGCCAACACAACTCCTGCCAGAATCTTCTCCTTAATGAGCTAACTGAAAATACTTATTAACCTGTGAGGCTGAAAATCCTCACCCACAGCTAAAAAAACACTTTCCCAGTGGCGACAAACTTACTTCTGACTCACCTTAACCCACCTACATCCAATTACAAAATGAACAGAACAAAAAAATTAATAAACTGTAGGAAATATATCTTACCTTTTGTGACTTCAACATCTCTTCTTGAACCTGCTATATTACTGTATATCTTCCTAACAAGATCCATGTTATTCAAAAGGGCATTAAATGCATTGAAAAAGGAGAAGCTGACCTGATGTGATACAGTTCCACCAGCTACCTTTAAAAATTAAATGAAAACAGTTAAGTGCCGTAAACACTTTTACAAGATCTTATTACAATTACAGAAGCAGACATTTGAGCAAATTATGAAAGAATTAAAGATACCTTTCTATTCCTGTCATTTAAAGATATTTTTAATAGAAACATGAGGGGAGAATTATTAGACAGGATGCTATTTTTGTTGTAAAGATTGAACACTAGGAAACAATTAAGAAATAATCATACAAGTAGATTATTATTCAAGTTATCTGATAGACACATTAGAAGTGTCACTGAGTAGTCTTCTGAAAGAGAAATGCATGCAAATGCCTTTAGATAAAGGCACTAACTTATTTCTTGCATCACATACATCAGTGACCATTTACTTCAAAGTCTAAAGTTAGTAGATACTCTAAATTTTATAGAAGACAGTATGCCTTATGAGTAAGGCAAGGCAAGATTTATAGGTAAGATAGTAAGATAAAAGTTATTACTTTATCTTTTATATAAATTTCATTCTTATGTGATTTTCATACTACATGCTTTCAGATTATAACTTGTATGTTATTACTTTACCTACAGATCTTGCCAAACTATCAGGGCTGTAACCATTCTACCTCTAGAATCTACATACTGATTTTCCAAATTCTGATCTGAAAAAGAAAAGAATGCAAGAGTATATAAAAGGACAAAACCGTAAGTAGTCTCCAGCTCCTGAGATGTCATATATTCAAATATAAAAACCACCGGATGTTTTTGTCCTAAATAACTTCCATTGGATTGGATGATTTTGAGGGTCTTTCCCTATACGGTTCTACAATTCTATGATTCTTTCTGTACCAAGCAGTTTGCCCTGCTCTAGTGGAAAGAGTAGTAGACTAACTCAAACTGCTTCCAATGGCACTTTAAACATGTAAACCAGACTGCCAACCTTTTCACTACTGCGGCCAAGGAATGCTGCCATGTTTCACCCTGCCCACTCTATTATGAAGCTGATAATCTCTAGCACCAAGGCAGTGAGTGATAAACAGGTAGAAGACAAAGTGGGAGAGAAGCAGTGCCACCTTCAAACATCACAGTTATTAAACACTGAATTCAAAGCACTTTTTGTTAACACTTACTGAAACTAAATTTTCTTCCACAAATGGAGTCAGCATATGAGAGCGAATGGTAACCATGATCTCATTGAAGTCCAGCCCAGTTATCAGACCACTTTTACTTTTGTCCTTCAATGCAAATGCCTGTCTTGCATGTTCTGATTGCAGCTCCTAGAATGAATATTCAGAGATAGCAGATTAGAAGCAAATTCTGTAACCCAATGTCCACAAAACTTTCACTAATTTCATATTCTTATGCTCCAACAGGTCTGTGTATAGACAATAGCATATAGTTTAAACTTCAAGGCCAGCTCAACTAAAATAAGAAATCTGCACACTGATTTTATCCACAATTGATTCCTCTGTCAAAGAAAAGCCTCAATTCAACTGCAAGGAAATATGCACTTCCACTAAATTATTTAGGAAATTAACTTCATAAACCCATGTCCTGCCTGCTATCTATTCCTTAATTAAATACTTACGTGCTAGAAAAACTTCTGATACTGATCTTGAAGACACAAAGTGAGCTGATCTCTTACACATCCAAGATGAAATATGACTAGACTATTATATACTAACTCATTGGAAAGTACTTGAAAATAAACAGGAGGACACTGAAAATTATATAATATGGATTTAGATTGCCCCAAACAGCTATCTCCCCTAATGTCACAAATGGTCACTCATTTCAGACAATTTAAAACTCCTATACAAACTGTAAAAACCTCCATACAAAGATCACTGTGGTAACCTAACCTCAAGATAATAATGATAGTCATAAATTCTATGTCCAGAAAAAGTTGTTTCCTTCTATTCAAGCAAACAATAAAGCCCATTCAGCTGTCATTCAGACCTCTAGAAGCCACTAAAAAAATAACCACATTCTGACAGACAGTAAGAAGAGGGCAAGCCATCTAGGTTATATCACCTTTACAGTAATGTCTCAACTCTCATAACCTCATGAACAACATTTTCTAGATCAGGGTACAACAAACCCACTCTGATTAAAGTCCCAAACCCCAAAAGACAGTGTGAGACCAAAAGCGAAAAAAAACCTTATACAAAAAGAGGGATAAAAGTATCCAAACTGTGTACATACTGAAATTACTGCAACCCATACCAGCCTTCCCTACTAAGGGTTTTTATTATATGATGACAGTAAGAGGCTACAGTATCTTATATGGCAGTATCTTGGAAAACAAACATAAAACCAGAACATATAACATATAACTCTGCTCTGACTTCCCAACAAACCATTTTGGAAGCAGGTGCAGAGGAGGGTCATCTCCACTATGAGAAAAGGCTCCAAGCTGGGGCTGTTCAGCCTGGAGAGAAAAAGAAAACAGAAGGCTCCTGGGAGGCCTTACTGTGGCCTTTCAATACTTAGGGGGGCCTTATCAGAAAGACGGTGACAGACTTTTTAGTAGGGCCTGCTGTGACAGGACAAGGGGTAATGATTTTAAACTAAATAAGGGTGGTAAAGCACTGGAACAGGTTGCACAGAGAGGTGGTAGATGTTTTATCCCTAGAAACATTTAAGGTCAGAGAGCTCTGAGCAACCTGATCTAGTTAAAGACATCCCCACAGATTGCAGGGGGTTGGACTAGATGACCTTTAAAGGTCCCTTACAACCCAAAATATTCTGTGATCCTATGAGGTATTTTTATCTTGGACAATAACTACAGATTATGTCAAAGCACATCTATCACTCCTTACTTTTAAGACAGTACATACAAAACTTTTCTTGCATCAAAGGCAGCTCAAAGGGCATAATCTATTTTTCTTCACGTCTACTAGGCAGGCAATTATAAGCTATATCACAAGGTGGTCACTGTGTGTTAATTCATGGAATTCAGTGCAATTACCAACAACTCTATGAACTTCCTTTCCATGAATTACAAGGTAAATTTCTCCTATTTTGCTCTTTCTCCATCCTTTATAGATGACATTTTCCTTTCCTTCCTTGAGTATAATGTTCAATTCATAATATGTTTTAACTACAATTTTTTGGCTTGGCACAAAGTGTAGTTCAACAAGTGAAATTCTTTAAAGTGCAATCCCTAAAGGCTAGTTTAGCAACATCACAGGAAACCAGACCTACCTTCTGCAAGCTGGCTGCATTTAAGACTGTATGTGTGTGGTAGCATGCATGCCAGTCAGAGAAAAAAAGTGGTAAGTACTAGAATGTTTATAAAACAAATGTTACAGAAGCTAAAACCTCTACAGCAGAGTTTTTATGGTCAATCATAACTTGCTATATTAAGGATGCTAACTTTCTCTGGTAGAGTTTAGTTTTGCTATCGAATTCCTATGACAGAAAAAGCAGATCCTCAACTCAGTTTAACAACAATCAGTAAAATGGTTAACTTCATAAACAGTATGTTTTGTCCCATTCTTTTAAAAGATGGTATCCAAGTTACAGCACAATGCTGTACACACTGCTTACAAAAACTGGTATGGAGAAATAACAGTGCATCATTAGCTGTCAGGATTAGTATCAGATAAGTATTATCACTACCAGAATAAAATCAAAATTTATAATGGCATTAGTGTATTACTAAAAGTTAAATGAATTTCAGTTCTAACTCTGGAACAAGGTTAATAACTGACCTGAAGAAACTGAGTGAACTCTGCATAGTTAAGATGCTTCTTCCTGTTATGTCCAAAATGCAGTCGAATAAACTCACAGTCCCAGTTGAACGGGATTTGGAGATGAATAAGAGTTTGTTCAAATATTTCTTTGACATTTGCTTTGGGGAGGGAAAAACAACAGGTGAGCCTCGGGGTACAGAAAATCTACAAACATTCCAGGAGGAATACAAAAATAAATTGTAATTTCAGCAGCTGTTTAAGAAGTGTTTTTAGCTTAAGAATAATTGCTAACTAAACCATTACAGACCTGTAAAAGAACACATTTGAGACACAAATCATACTTTTCATATTATTGCATAAAACCATGGAGTGAGTGTTTTATTTAGTTTTAATTAAGAAGCAATTTCCCTCATACACGACAAATAAAAACTATTTTGCATTCTGTTATAAGAATCAATAGTGGTTCTCTGTCTGCCAGGAGTCAAATTAAGCCCTTTATCAAGAGCAGAAATACCTGCACTACAATCTCAGGCAATATTTGTCATACTAAGTATGGTTTGATTGAAACTTGATTATTACAATCACACTGTCTGAATATGGCTATTGAAGATAGGTATAAGAAATGACATCTAAAACATATCATTAACTCAGCAGAAAGCACGTTATTAGATGCTTTTGATAGGGCCCTAGCACAAAAATCCAATCCTATAAAACATAATTGGTAGTCTCAGTTATTAAAATGTTTTAAGGTAAGTGAAGATGGAGATGTCCTCCTTTAAATGAAGTAAAGAAAAAAATTGCCATTTCAGATTATGGAATTCTTCACACGTATACTGTACAACTGAAATCTCAATGCCAAACATATTATCTGAATTCAGCCAAAAACCTCAACTGAAAAACAGTATGCATTATTCATACACAACACCGCCATGCTGCAAAACAAGCCTGCTTTTTGTGCAGATTATTGCACATGAACTGTATAACAGGACATCTACCCATACCACATGACCACTCTTCAAGATTTCCCTCACAGTACCTGAAATGGTTTATCAACCTAGAATCTGCTAACAACAAAATAAAATGTGGCATAGTTAAAACTTAAAACAAAATACAAAATATTTTAGCTGATAACACACCTCTTATACATTTAAACAGTTTTGCCAGACAAAATGAATGAGAAGAACCTCAATTATCACTTTATAACTCTATCAAGACCTATTTACTGGAAGTAAATGCATTGCTTTCTCTATGCTAAAGGACTACTTGATTCATTCAGTTTCAATTCTGTAATCTTAGTTCTAGAGCAAATCTAGGAAATCCATTTTCATCTTTTCAGTGAGAAAAGGAAAGGAAATGTGCAGAATATATGTCTCAAACCAAGGGTGTACAGTCGGATTCCCTGGCTGGATCACATCCTTCACAGTTACACTGAGATTACACATTCAAAGGGCAGATTATGGCTAGTGATCAATCCTTACATAAAGGTCAAACACAAGAGTCAACACCCTACAGATTAAACCAGTTTCCACCACAAGGTAGGCTAAAGGACTTGTTAGGGTCCACAAGAAACCTAAACAACTATTCTGACTGTTTGTAACTGTCTACTCATACCTACTCACCAGTATCAATGTGCAAAGTGAGGGTTAAGACAAAGAGAAAGCACCAAACACACAGTGCTAAACTATTCTATTCTGCCGTACCTCCTCTGAAAGTTCTGTTTGCAGCAGATTTATTCATCATTGTTGCAGATCAAGGAATCAAGGTATGCATATTTAAATTCCCCTCTTAGCACTAATTCACTGCAACTTCTGGCCAAGCTAGTGTCTCCATGTACTACAAACACAAACAGGTCAGTGCAGCTCATTGTGGAGCCTGCAAAATGGCAATGAACCTCAAACAGAGCCGAAGGCTGCCTCCACTGCCTTGGCTACTAATGTACAAACAGGGTGCCAACTGGCTACTCCCTACATGGATGTAAAACTGACTTCTAATACACACTGAACTCCCCAAATGAAAACCTAGAAAAGAATGTGCTGAAGCAGACAGAAAATTTAAATCTTATTTTCACTTGTTTCCAATAATTACTTAACTTTAGAGAAAGATAAAAAAAGCCTCACCTTTTTCTTTAAAAATTCTATTTTCTTATTCATCCATGTTCACTGACACAGATTTTTCACTTGTTTTTAGTGAGACTTAAGCCCCTGGTGTTTTCATAACTCTCAAGCATTTAACTGTATCCTACTTAAAAAAACGATAATCAATTTCCTACACTCAATCTTTTTCTTCATAAAAACATTTACAACTATTCATCAACATATCTTAAGTCAAGATTCTCCAGCAAATAAAAATAATAGTCAAATTAATTAATAAATTTATATTCAATAGCTGAGTGTATTGGAACTTGATGAATTCCAGAAATGCCTAGCTAGCTTTAATAAACAGTAACCAAAGTAGCTTTCTGTCTCTCTGAAAACTGAGGTGCCTTACCCACTTCTCTTTTCCAGGCAATCTCTCACACTCAGTATATTTTGCATGTATTAAATTAGTCTGAGTTTGAAGAAATGCACTTGTATATAATGCTTAATTACTGCCATGTTGGCTTGGTTTATGAAACACTTGAGGTACAGAGGGAAAACTGTGTGCTTGCTGTAAAAAATCACTGAGCCACAGAATGGCTGGAGATGGAAGGAACCTTAAGGATCCCCTAGTTCCAGCCCCCCTGACATGGGCAGGGACACCTTCCACTAGACCAGGTTGCTCAGAGCTTCATCCAACCTGACCTTGAGCACTTCCAGGGATGGGGCATCCACAGGTTCTCTGGGAAACCTACGTCAGTGCCTCGCCATCCCCACGGCAAAGTAACTGACCCAGTTAAAACCATGGAAACAGTGAAGAGTTTACCAAAGCCACCTGTGATTCTCAAACACCTCGTTAGGTGCTAAAACTTACTATGTTTAGCCAAGAGCAGGCTGCTTTCCTCACAATACATCAACAATACCTTTATAATCCAATTCTGTTGGCTCTTCTATTACAATAATGGAAATAGCCACCACCACAGCTAACAACTTGTGTGACGAGAAGCAGCGAACAGCCAGTCACACTGCAGGAACTATACACAATGTGATCATCACCTACACTTTCACCACTCTGAATTATCAACAAATGTTCAATTTTTAATTTTTTTTTCACAGTAGAAGCAAAGCACTGACAACAAAGAGGCAACATTAATGTACAGATGCTGGCTTTGCTTTTTTTTTTTTTTGTCTTCCTCAGTCAGAACCTAGTAATGCTTCTAAATTAAGATAAACTACAAGTGTTTCAAATTTCCAACAGAGCTATTCTGCAGGGGGCAAACAGCAAATTATTTTTCAAGCCTTTCATTTTAGTAGGACATTTTACAGAATGCATTCATTGTCCCTGTCAATACATGTTGCTCATTTACTAATGTCTTCTACTCTTTGCTCACCTTTCTGTAGTGGAATTCTTTCCTACTGAGCTGATAACTTTCTTTCCAGGCTTATAGTAATGCATTTTCTTCTCAGATAGGCATACAAGTCAGAAGCCTGATGACATACTCAACTTACCATCAGCCCCAGGAACAATAAACCTACTACTCTAGTGTACTAGTACATTACCTCCAAGGCGACACACATTCTCACAAGATTGCTTCGGAATTTCCCCACCCAATCATTTTAAACAAATTATAGATGCTTGGAGCAGCTATCTGCAGGCAGCACACACATGACTGGCTCAACTTCCATCAAACACTGTTACCTATCAGGCTCAGAAAAACGATACAAAACCCCAAAGATTCTAGGCAATAATCAATTTCATATAAGGAGGAAGAATACTTTAAATTATAAACACTATGAGGTCTCGTTGGTGGCCCATTGTGAGGATGAGCTCAATGCTCCATATAAACCTTGCAGCAGTACCTATTATTTATTTTGACTTATCGGCTCCCCAAGAAGCAGAGTGGAAAGCTCATACAATTCTAGTGCCATCAACCTGTTAACAGTTTGCCATTCCCTCACACCAGTGATAAAAAGCAATCACACTTCTTAGGGACACAAAAATATAAAAGTGGTAAGTTTTAAGCAGCAGCATAAGTATAGTAAAGATTTGTTGTTTAACAGAGTTGTTTAGTGTTTCTTTAAATCTGTCTACTCAGTAATCTACTGTCCCATTTTTGCATATTTCATGCCTAAAGTATATAATGAGTTTTAACACTTACATGTTGCTACTGTTCACTATTTATGCTAAGAGCATATTTTCACTTTGAAGGATAAAATAAGGAACCACAGTAAAGGGCAGAAAAACATTTTTGCAGCACCTGATGCAGGAGAAGCGTATTAAGAGTAATCCAATTGTAATACAGTAATTACTTTTACATGAGAAAGTTTAAATAGAAATAATTACATTTTATTTCTACTTATTTTAAAAGGATTACTGAATCTATTGAAAGATGAATGACAGCCATAATAAAAAGTTGTCAATACATAAAATTTTAACATGAAGTTCTCCTTTTATGTTCCCTCTTGTTCAACTAGTTTTGAAAAAAAAAATAGTAGTAGTAGTAGCAGTAGTAAGAAGGGTTCCTGTTCTGCATTGCAAACAAGCATTCAAAACTGCATTTTATGCCCGAAAAAAATCATATACATATGGAACAAAAGGAAAAAACAGTCCTAACAGTGATGTTTCCTACATTATCTGCATGTGTTAAGCAAAAGACACTTTGAAAACAGGCGACTAATGTAGTAGAATGTAATGTAGAACTCACAGGAGGGCAAAAAAGCAGTTCTGGTTTACAGCACTCGATGAAAACATGTATTTTTCCCTTCTATCCTCAGGTCTGTAGTCATGTGATTATGAGTATTTTTATGTTTCTATTTTAAAATATATTTCCAGTCTTTATGGCTGCTAGTAATATTTTTGAAAGCAGAACTTTTAAGATTAAATCCAAATCCTAGCATTTTCAACCCAGCTGCCCTTTTAGAAATGGTGAAGGAGTGAGTACTAGAAGTGATCCCTGTTCCCTGAGAAATAATACTCATAAGCAAAGCACAAACACATACTCAACTCCCTTCTCTTGTTCTTGCTCATCTTCTTGCAGTGTTCTCAAGCTCTGTGTCCTGATTATGGGAAACCTGAACTTTCTCTCTCAGATTAAAACTTGTCTAAAAAACAGATTGGGCAAAACTTCAGTATCCCTGTATAGTCAAATGCTGAAACTATTAAATGGATGTTTATTATTTCAGTTCACCAATATTGTACACTTTTCACATAGTTGCATTATGAGGCATCTGATTGCCTTCCTTCCCCCAATGCCTTTGAAGAAGATGCTGTTATACCCTGCAAAATATTTGTAATTAGATTTTGAGTGCAGGATGTTTTTAAAAGCCTTAAATTCAGTTCCATAAATATTTTCCAATTACCTCCGAAATAATTCTAAATACAGAAGAATCACAAACACATTTTAGCTCTATCTTTCTATCCATACCAGCATGTGTATTTAACTGAAAAAGCATCCATGAAACTCTCTAGTTCATTCGAGAATGGCTTTCTTTGTGGTGACTCTACAAGGAAGAACAGCTGGAAAATGGCTTGAAATTGTACATTCCAATTAAAAGTGATGCAGTCCAGATCATTGTATGGTGTGCCAGAGAGATAAATCACAAAGAATCCTTTTACTTCCAGTTAGACAACCTATTTTTCAGAGAAGTTTCACAGATAATCACAGACTTCACCTTTTAAACACAGTAAAGATTATCTGCTTCAACATCAGAAAAACCCAAATAGCTTGAGCAGATTAAATATTCAGGTTTGCTTTCACCTGAATTCAGGTCAGAAGATCTGCACAGAAAAGAAATAAAAACAATATTCCTTAGTACAATAGCGTTAATTTTATGGAGTGTTTTTGAATATTTCACTCATGTTAAGTAGCACAGTCAATACATCCCACAATCAAAGGAGCAAAGCGCTTGTCAGTCTTCTCTGGCTACAGACAACAACCTGAAAAAAACCCCCACTTGTCTTCATCAGCTTTAGCTGTTAGCATTTAAATATTTTATGGATAATGCAGTACTGTAAGGGCTCAGCAGCAACACATTTAGCATAAAATATTCACCATTCAGCATTGATGAAGATGTAGGAGCACTTGGTCAGGAATACATGCTTTTTCTCTATTTCTCCATGGTTAAAAACTTGTTTAACTACACTGTCACTTGTATTGATGGGTTACTAAAATAGTCATTTTAGCGCTTTTTTATTCACCAAGCTGACAGCAAGTCCAGTGCAGGTGAAACACACAGAGAGTACTGAGCATGCTGTGCAGTCTGCTCGGGCTAAGCAGGCCCAATTTCTTGCTCTTGCAACAGATCTACTTTAACAAATGTTGCAGAATACCAACTACACTTTTATGGCAGTCATTCATACAGGATTTCTGGATGTCCAACACTCCTGGAAAAGTGTCCCAAAGCAGTAAGAAAACAGTAGATGACATTCAAGTGACAGACATATGCTATGGCAGACAAAGACGGTGATTAACTTAGCATACAAGTATTTCTACAAAACTGTGTCTAAAGTTTTCTTCTGAAACAGTTCTTCTGTGACACAATTAATAGTTTCATCGCTGGAGAGTTGGAAGCTAAGTATTTTAAGAGACACGTAGCAGACTGAAGGTCAAGATGACTGTAAAATGCTGAAGTGCTTGAGAATGGTTCGAAACACGTCAGTAAATAAATCCTAAACAGAAGTGAACCCATCTAGGGCAGCTTGCTTTCAAAAACAGAGACAGTTCTACAATCCAACAGGCACACTTCCCCCAGAAAATTGAAAATTTGAAAATTTGAGTAGGGAGTATTTTTTGAGAACACATTATCTCACATAAGGCCAGTGTTGGTTCTAGTTACTGGTCTAACAGACCCCAGTTGATTCCGTCCCTTGCTTTGGATGCACAGTGCTGACAAACCTCAATAAATCCATGTTGCTTCTGGCAAGACTTACTGGTTTGAGATAGCTTTGGCATCAATGCAATCACATCCACAGAGCATTTCATCGGAGCTAGAAAACCTTGACTTGCATTTGCTCTCATAACCAACACAGTTTATGTGCAGACTGCATGCAGTACAAAGTCTATAAAAGACCTGACTCGTCTGCCAGTGATTCTCACACCAATTGGCTAAACTTCCTCCATTTCAGTATATTTCCAATAATTTACTAAAACTTTTAACTTTAAAACTTATGTTTCTATATTGTCCTGTTTTTACATGAAACTAATCCCTGTGCCTTTCTGTTTATGTGGTATGAAAATGAAAGGGTGCAGGTGTCATTTATAAAACAGTCATAAGACTGACTTGGAAATTGACTGCAGGGTTGCCGTATTCTGAAGATGTCGCAGATCATCATTCCCATTTTTCGGTTGTATGAATATGTATGATATGCGAACAAAGTAAAAGTAAGTAGCACATGTTACAAACAGAGACAAAAAAGTAGCAGTGAATGTGGGAACTGTAGCACAAAAACTATGTACCAGGTTATGTTAATAGCATAATGTTAAATATAGTAATAATTGCAATTAATTTTGTAAAAAAATATCCAATAAACCAGTAATGAATTTAAAATTCCCTCAAGAATTTCCTTTTGAAGCTTTATCAGCCTAACAAGAAAATCAGCAAGGAAGATACAGAAAAAACCCACCCATTTTCTGTTTTACAATTTCACTTGTTTGTGTTTTATTTTAGACTTTAATTATATAAAAATAACAAACCTCAGTCTAACTGAGGAATTTGTATACTACCTGAAATGGCTATTGTTCAGTTATGGAACCAGCTATTTCAAGTGTGTACATGAGAGTTACCAAGTTCAAACCCCCATTTTGTAAGATTATTAAACAAACCATTGTTAACATGGTCACACTGATTGTAGTAGTTTGTCCAGTTCCTAATGACTGCATTTACTGACTTCACCTTTATTTAATTTTTAAGATTTTCTTTTCAAGATGTTGTGCACGCAAACTGCTTAGTACCTGACTCTTCAGTTAACGATGTCATTTAACAGTCAAACAATTTGTTTCCATAAAAAGACCTTTGCTTTCTTCCCCAACGACTTACAGCAATTTTCATAATAATGAAATAGTACAAACACCAAGTGGTTACAAATCCAAGCATAGTTTGTATTTTCTTTATTGAGTGCTTTATTGTTTTGGATAGAAATAACATTAAATTCTCATTCCATTTTATTAAAATTCTTACCATTGTTTTATCTAATTTTCATAAACATGAAGCTTTAAAAATAAAGCCTAATCCTCCTTAAACTGCACTGTTAGTAACAGTTATTTAGCAATATCACAAAGCAGTATAGTTAGCCTCAAGAATTTGGTCTAATTACTAACATAAGTGATTAGGTAACAAAACCAAAGGCCAGATTTTCTTCCTAATTTTGCAAATATATGATCTAGTTGTAAGTTACGCTTATGATATTAAAGTAAGATTTGCTCCTCGAGAAAAAGAACATTACCACAGGAAATCAAATTATTAGATCTCCTTAATTTCTATACTGAGCTCTTACTGTATGAAATGACAATTATTCAAAGATATGTGAAGATCCATCCATACCACATCTTAAAACTCCCTCATGGATGAAGGAGTTTGAAGTCCAGGATATAGAATTTTACTTAGGATGACACTGAACATCACCGTATTTACTACTTCAGAAAAATGAAAAACCTTGATTCAAGAAGACAGAGAAAAAAGTATTTTGTCTCTGTGTTCTTCTTAAGCTTGAATTGAGAGAGAAAAAGAAGTTCTACTCATGCAGAGTCTTAGGAAAACAGCACAGTACTGCACAAAATGCATTTCTATGCACCTGTGGTCATGAGCCATTATTATGACAGACACTGTTATAATCACTTTCTTAAAACTGTTTTTCTTTAGGTATTCTTACCAAATGTTACTTCTCCATTGCCATTCCTGTCAAATAACTGAAAAGCAACAATGAATATTGCATCTGGAGTACACAAAACAGATTCAAATGCCAAAAATTCCTGGAAGGAAATTAACCTAGAAAGGAAAACAGAAAAGTTATAAAGATTTATTTTGAGTTGTTCATAATACCAACGATAATTTGCATTTGATACTCTTGAAAAAAGTGTGATGCAAATAGTAAATAAAATTCTAATTTAATTAACACTCTAGAGACTGAAAAGTATGTTACATTTGGGAAGCTGACATTTATGCAACTCAGTTTCTTCCTCTATGAAGCCACTGAATTCTCACTGAACACCTGAAGACCTAAAGGTTATTAGTTTTCAATTACAAATGTAATCAGTACCTGAAAATGAAGACAAAAACACCTAACAAGTTCTAACAACATGAAATTTACAGATATGTCATTGTATTACTACATATGTATTTCTACTATGAAAAGATACTGTAGTGCAAATACAGGAATACTATAAAACATGCATTTTCTTAAAACAATACATAACATTCATAAAAAACAAAGAGGCTCAGAAAGACCTACACTTTACTATGCCTATGGAAAGAATACTACACTCCAAAAATAACATGAACAGCCAAGTCATGTACTCAGGGCCAAATATAAAACATCTGGACTCAAGGACAGACATGACAAGGCAGGGAAGGATGTGAGTGTAACAGCACATCACAACATTCTGAGCTGTGCATGCAAGACAGTCACTGTGCACAACTCAGGATGCACTGGTAAATCCAAGTCCTTGCCACACATTAACTCAGACTTGAAAGCATGTACAGGTGTCTTATTAGGATAATAAGAAGTAACTTTTCTAGAGGAACTCTGCTTTTTCTGACTAACATAAAAAAAACCCTTCAGAAGGCATCCTAATGCTGTATGTACGAACAGCTGCAGAAAGATAAACCTGATTAAGTAAGATTATCTTACTAAGTGTAGATAAAGGATAATGCTGGCACAAGAAAATAATGGGATAAATGACAGGATATGTATTTTAGCATTAAATAAGCAATGGGAATAAGAATTTCAATTACATCTTTTATATTAAACAAAAAAATTACTATATATCAGTAAATGCTGTTAAAGCAGAGACTATCACTGATTCCTAGAATTTTTCCTAGAAAATGTACATAATTGATCTCAACTTAGTACTCATCATATGAGATCATTAGCTCATAGTGATTACTTCAAACATTACTGCTCACTGGTAAAGAGCCAAGTATAAACTCTGTTCCCCACAGGAAAAAAAAGAGAAGAAAAATCACAATACACACACCATTCATTACTATCTAGTAATCTAGTCTTTCGCTGTCTAAGCACACACAAAGCAGAACTGAGACACTTTAAAAAGGTTAAATACAGTAACATTGTTGTATATGCGCACTGCACAAGAAAGACAGAAAAAAACCTAGTGACTTTGAAAGTAATTAAGATACTGAAAATACAAATTATCATATTTACCGCATTTTAGCCAGAAAAATCAGATATGAGAATGGCTCTTCACATGCAAAGTCAATTTCATCCAAAGGATGATCTTGATAAATAAAGGGTTAGTATCAAAGAAACAAATGTTCCTTTAAAATAATTGCAAATACTAACATTTCAAAATACATCTCACATACATGCATAAAGCTCCCACCCAAATTAACTCCTAACCAGGAAGCTTTATAACTGACAAAATCAAGTGCTGATCTCTGCAGAATACATTTGGTAGAAGCCTGAACCCGAAAGAAGGTGTCTTCAGCTGTCTCACTATAACAGTGCCTACAGCAAAAGGAGAGAGACACATCCAATTTCCACATATTCAACTTGCAATGCCTAAGAGCAGGGAGAGCCTCTGTGATCCTCCATTAGCCACTAGGGCAGAGATAACAGGAGCTGGATTAAACAGAATGATGGAGCTTCCCACCCAATCACTACTCAAGCATCATCCAGTGAGCCCACTGCATTACAGAGTCCGTAACAATATAAAATCACTCACCTTTCATTTTATCTGTAACTTTTTAAAAAACTTACTTTCCCCTGATTTCTTCTGTACTGCTACCCTTCAAAGACACACGTTTGCAATTCTTCTCCATCTTTCCTTTTTTCCTACTACAAATACTTTCTAATTTTTCCCCACACAACATAGCTTTTTAGACATTATGTATAGCTCTGCTGTGACTCTGCATTAGGTGAAATATCAACTCTTTCTTGCGGACTTCACTTAGGAACACATATTAGGTTTAAGAATGATATGCTGATAAAAAGAGTACCCAGAAACAGGCAGCTAAAATGAAGAATTTTGAATTACTACTGTGAAATTCTGAAGGTTTGAAGGGGGAAGAAAATATCTTGGCTGGTTTTGGCATATATATGTATAAGCATATTCTTCAGAGAGGGTATTTATCCCAGTTTCAAAACCAGTGCCTCCAGGCTGAAGACACAGGAGTGCTTTCAGCATCAGCGAAATCCTACTGTACTAGATAACAGTACATACAGATAACAGGTAAAGTTAAACCAAATTTTAATTTAGAGGTCATCACATAAATTTCTAAGAGCATGCACTCGTAACAATGAGGAATAAACATTTTGGAAGTGAACAGTCATCTGTTTTAGGAACTACCTTAGTGAGTTCCACTAAAGCAAACCAGTCTTGTACAGCAGTAATGGGAGAAGGCAACAGTGCTCTGGAACAGTTAATTAAGGATCAAGTTACCATTAGAAAAAAGTAAAAACACTTTTTTAAAAACATGTGCCTACAGAGTGCCAGTTCCAAAATGTGCTGTTTCTGTAAAGTGCCAAACTTAAACCTAAAAGAAATAAAAAATATTAACAATGAAAGCAACCATCGACACTGTTGAGTATTTATTTCAAGGGCAAGCAAGGCTAAGAGAATATGATAGCAGGAATGAAATTATGTAACAGAACCCAAAGCTTCTCAGTGACTTGCTGCATGACACTGGGCTGTCATTTAATGTAAAAGTGTATGCACAGAACAGGACTATTGATACTTCTTTGGACTTCATAAAGTAAGTCCTTGGAAAGATGCAATGCACCCTGGAATTCAGTTGAAGACTACAATAGTGATTCATGTTATTAGGGTCTGGATTTTGATATATTACAGCTCACTGCAAATGAAAGAATGTGAACGTAAAAAAACACTGATGTTGATAATGGGACTATAACAAATTCTTCACATGAAATATAGAGTAAATATAAATATGGAATAAAACATTTAGAAAAAAGTTTCAGACAAGTATTCAAACACATAAACATTTTACACTTTGAACTATATGGCAGTGCAAAATAAAAATTCCACTCTTCCCATAAAGAAGGTGGTAAAGCACACTTACCCATACCTGATTATCTATCACTTCAAATATTACCCCGATTTAAAAAAAAATTATAAACAAAAACAACAAAAATCTTATTCACAGGGAAAGTAACAAAAAGCAATGCCTAAAAGTTCTGTTGTAGCATTAAAATAAAGTGATTTCCTACTGTGAGAAAGACCCTTTTATGTGACATTTTCTGAAGAAATGCACACCATAAAAGATAACCAACAGCTTTCAGAGAAACAATATGTTAAGCATGTTGGTTTATTTTATCAATTAAACTATTATTTGAACAGATACATAGAAAATTACCTTTTCAATCCACAATAAAGCAACAAAATGCAGCCATGTATTTAAAACAGAGACAGGTCACTAAGGTTTATCAAATATATTATCAAAGTGCTGCAGCCTTATGAAAAGAAATCATATAGCATTACATCAAACAGGAAATCCTGTATTTGTCATTTAGAGTAAGTACACAGCACATACAATTTTATCTCCATAGCATAGATATTATGCAAACTGCCCAGGATACTAAGCAAACTAATAAAATGTTCTATAGCAGAATGCAGGAAAACAAAATAAGTAACCAAGGAAGTTGAAGAGCTTTCAACTTAAAATAAATTATATTTATGTGTTTACAAATGTATTGTACACTATCTTAACAGCATTTTCTTCTCAAAAAAATAACCACTCACTTCTGCATTCCTGACCTCTTCTCTGATCCATCTTAACCTTCTCACTTTACTTCAATAATGTCCAGGCCTCCTACTACAATCCAAGGCCAAAACTAGAAGCCTACATAGAGCAAAAGAGAAGGCTCCTTGGGAGACAAATGAGTTAGAGGGCACTACCTCAGCAGAGCAGGGATTTTATGAGTTGATTTGAGGGAATTGGCTAAAAGCAAGCAGGAGCATCAGCAAGCACAGCTGGAAAAGCTTTATGTGGTGTGACCTGACCTTCATCAGGCAAACAACTTGTTCCTTCATAAAGCCACTGGTGTCTCTCCTTTCTAATAGTCAGCACTTTTCAAAAGACCTCAGTGGTTGGATTTGAATTGCACACTACAGAAATAAGAAAGCTCTTCTATATCTTTGTGTTTAATTACAGGTACTGAAGACTTTACAAAGTACCTGATGATGGACACGGACATACAGAAAAGAACTTTACTACGGCAACCACACTACACTTAACTTACCTGCCATTCAACTTCTTCAGCTTTTGTAGAATTTAACAAAATATCATCAAAATAAATCTTAGCTTTAAAAAAATCCACGCTAAACACCATAACTTTTTCTCAGTTTTCACAGATTTACAGTCTATTGTATTTGTGAAAAAGCTTCTCATTTAAATAAGCCCAAAGTGTAATAAAATCAACAATGCATTGTAGAAGATGAAGTTATCAAACTCATGCACTCACACATTTAACAATGCACTACCAGTTTCAAATGGAAAGCAAAATTCTCACCCATCCTTAGTTTGATCTGCCACTCCAGCCAACAGCTGCACTGTTTTAGGATTGTGATGCGGATCCGTATGAAGTCCCAGGTATTTCTGCACGAAATCCTCTGGGGTCATGTAATGCTCACCATCCTTCTCAACGCTTGCATACTAGAGTAAAAATAAAAAACCAAAGCCACACAAGCAAAAATTAATCCCTTTAGATGCTAATTATCACTTATCACTAATGACCAAATTAGTATCTTTACTGAATATAATTGAAAATGACGCACAACCCTCTGCATGTAACTGCTCTGAAATTAAAGGGCTGGATTAAACTAAAGATGTTACTGTACCAGTTTTATACTACCAACAGTCAGATTTCCCTGTACAATAGATGCATTCACACAATGACCAGGATCTTCTAATTAAAAGACAACCATGTATTTCAGAAACTGTCAGGTAATTGCAAAAATCTATAAAAACTACAATCATGCTATAGCATTCCATTTGCAGCTACACTGAAAACACAGCACATAAGTTTTCTTACAATTTCTAGCAGCAGATATCTTCTGAATAATTGTTCCTGATATTTACTATATTCATTTAGGAAAACATAAATTATTTCTTTTCTCTTTTTGTGCAAAATAATGTTCAGATTAATTTTTATCCTGAAACTAATGTTTTTAAGGAAAAATTTACACACACAGACAGGGCTTGCTTCAGCATCCCATGCATCTCTTCCACAATATCAGCCCCTCACATCAACTCATCACCTCTTCCTCTTCCACCCTACAGCTGTGATGACAGCTGTTCGCAAGGCTGCATTTAAATCAGATTACTGAATTTAAGGAGATTTAAAACAGATTATTTTCACTAAAACAGGAACACAAAGCAGTGGACAGGAATCCCTTAATTCAGCACTACTGCCAATGACAGCACAACAAAACTGTGACTTCCTTGAATCAACTCTGAAAGGTTGTCTTCTCAGGCACACACAGAAGTGACTGAAAAAATGCCTTACGAAGCACAATTCTGCTGCAAGACATGAAATCCAAAGAAAATGTTATGCATGAAGGCCCATCAAACATGCAGAGCATGGAGCACATCTTCAAGAATCACTGAAGTCAACTGCATGACAGTAGAGTGCAGATCGAAGACAGTCAACACCTAAACATCATCTTTTTTCTCCAGACACAAATTTCTCTGAGTTTATCACAAATAATAACTTATAATAATACCTTCCACTATAGAAACTGCTTGGGGGAAGTTTTGTTAAAAATATTTTGAGACAAAAATAATTAACTGACAGATACATTGAGCTCCATATGAGAAGGTCATGGCATTTTGGAAGAGTTTGGCAGCAAGTCAATAAATTAAGGCCTGACAAAGTAGCTAAGCGTGTACATACATTAGTCCTATGTTTGCACCAGATAACTTAAGTCAAGAATCTTTTAGCCCAATTTTATTATAATCTAATTTGAATATAAAACATAACATATCAATTAAATGTGTTTTTCTCAGTCTTGAACTGTGTTACTTTATAACGCAAAATTCTTAGTATACATTTGTAGATTGCCTCAGGTAAGCACTTGATGAATTTCCGTGAGACTTTCTTTTAAAACATCCTCACATAAGACAAACATGCAAACCCCCTGCTCTAGTTTACAAGCTGGTGCTAGGTATCACCACACTTTCAGAAACAACGCTTTGGAAACCTCTTTCTGTTTCCTTCTCCACCTGGCTTGAACAGATTACACTTGAATTCAATGGGCAAGGAACAGTTCAACAATATTTTCCAAAGGCTGACTGTGTCTTGTCTACCAAAAATAATGAAGATTCACTCAGAAATCTGGTAACTATTTTTCCACCCCTCTTTTATCCTTCTGTGATAATTTGTTGCAAAATTTGTTCTTTTATGGTTGTTTCTGAAATCTGCGGTTAGCAAACACCTAAGAGGTAACTTATTTCATGGTGCACAGACATGACATTTCAACGCCTGCATTTCATAGTTACAGGATTAAGAGAAACAGCACATCTTTTTAATGCAAGTCAAACTTTATCTTTTTACAGTTTAAAACAGAAGAAGCAGATAACGCACTTTAGAAATTCTGAAGAGAAAAGTATATATTAAATATCCTTTAAGATACAACATAAACTGCACAGGGAGAGGCAGGTATAACATTAGAAGACAGGCATGAAGAGAAGGAAATTTAAGTAGGCTCTATGATTAAGGTGGATGGTGACGAGGCCTAGAGCTCACATCTTCCCTTCTAACCCTTTCCAAGGGAAGCCAAATTTAGGAAGGAATGCACGACCTTTAGCTGAAGCTCACAGAAGAGGCCAGCACTCTCAGCACAGAGTACAACATATCTGACCCCCAAACACTTGCAATATTTCATAACAAGACTTTCTACAACTTAGTCTTGAAAAGAATGATTCTCTTTTGATTTAAAGCCTGCAACTAAGTTCAATTTCTAAGCATCAAACAAAAAAACAATTTCAAACTCAATAGAATGCAGAAGAAATACAAACTTTTTCTATGCGTTTTTTTTTACTGCAAAATCTCAGATACTCAAAGGGAGAGAGAGGAGAGCTCTCCTATTTTTCATTCCTCAGAGCACCAAACAATCCACAACTTCACTTGCGCGTTTCTCTGAAGAAAACAAGACAGACATGGGGAAGACCAAAAAGCCAATTTTTAAAAACAGACTGCTTTTTAGGTCAAAAAAACAAATACTGTCAGGAAGAAAATGTCAACATACAGTGGTACAATGTTCTTCCTCTCCACTGTTCTCTGTATGACCACTATCAAGAACTTCAATTGCTTATTTCCAGAAGCAAGAACTTCTGCTGACTGGATGTCAAGAATCATACAGAGGTCACTTTTACAACTCAACAGAGTGTTTTGAGACCTCATTTAACTTTTTTCATTCAAATGTGCAAAAGTATCTTGCAAAAAGTTAGAAAAAGATGTTCTAGAATCACATTTTTATGCTGTATTAATATATGTTTAAAAATTTTATTATGATGTTGCTAATTTTATTAACATACTCTACTGTAATCTTTATCTACAAAAGCTGAATGACATGTCAAGCAAAAATGAACCTGCGCTGAAGTATTTTATACTAGAAATGTTGAGCTTCCACAGTTTGATGCCAGCATTCTAAGCTTTTGCACTCCAGCAATGTTACAGTGTAATCCAACATGCAAAAAGCCACCAAAATTATGGCTGGGACATAACTCCTCTCTCTCAGCCAAAAAGATCTCTCTGACTACTTATCATTTATGGAAATTGTCAGATGGTATAGTAGAATCAAAAGATAGGTATAAATAGTTAAATAATAAGTTTTATTATTCATACTACTAGCTCTAATTTTATACTCTTAATTTTTTAATAGGGAAAAGCTTTTTAAATATGCTGTCTAACACTCAACATTGGGGGAAAAAAGATATTTTAGTCAATTTGAAATATCGGTGACCCTATTATGGACCTAAAATACAGTTCTTGCTCTTCTTATTCCATATGCCTGATTCACACCTTATCATCAAAGTTTTACGATTGACTGGATTTTCCTTTCCGATCATGCTTCATTGAAACTACAGGAGTGGAGAAACCTTCATACTATTATTTATATATGTCAATTCTAAGAGCCTGCAAGGGACAATATTACAAAATATATAAACCTTGACAAACCAATTTCAAGTTCTAAAAACATTGCCAGTGGTCCAACCATTTGTAAGAACATATATAAATCCCACAGACAAAATATACAGCCATGGAAAAAGAACATTTTTGAATTCTGCAAAGATGTATTTAAAAAAAAACAACAACAGTACTTTGTTATAATTATCTGCTTTATAGAAAATTAGAAAATAGTTCAGGAACTTATTTAATATTATAATTTGGAAATGGTTGTAACAATTTGTGCCAGCAGAAGTTTCTCCTCAATGGCTGACAGCCCCTTCAATACACTGTGCCTGCAAAGTGAACTTTTAAGTGTCCCACCAGCACGACATACATTTGATGTCACGGCAAACTGCTGGAATGGCAAAACACACAAGTCTGACACTCAAGCAACATCAGCTCTTTTTACCTGCAAAAAAATATTTCGTAGTTCAGCAGGATCCGCTCTTTTGGTCGAATGCACCTGTAAACACAAGCAAATTAATGCTTAGCTGGGCTACCGTCAGAGCGCAGACAAAACCCGCCGCGCCGGCCAAATGAGGCAATTCGGGGTCCCTTATCAGCCCGACAGGCCCAACCTCAGCCATGACCGCGCCTGTGCCGCGGGACGGCACAGGGCTCCGCGCCGGTGACAGCTGTCAGCACCGGGCTGCCTGCGAGCGCCGCGGAGCCCCGACCCCACAGGGCAACCACCACGGCCACCGCCGCCCCGGAGACCCCGGCCCGCGCCCCCCGGGGCACTTCGGCGGGCGGGGGCAGCGCGGGCTGCGCTGCCGCTCCCCCGGGGCCGCCCCGCCATCACCGCGCCCGTCGCCGCCGTTCCCCGGCCCCCGCGGGAATCCCGCAGCGCCGACGGCCGCCTCCCCCCGCCTGCCCCCGGCCCCGCGCGGGATCCGCCCGGCTCCTCCTGCCACCAGCGGCGGGTGGGAGAGTCACCTTGACCGCCATGCTGCGCCCGCCGAGGAGGAGGAGGAGGAGCCGCCCGCCCGCCGCGCCGCCGCAGCAGCCGCCGCCTCAGCGCAGCGCTTGGGGTGAGCGCCCTGCCCTGCCCCGCCCCGCCCGGCCCCGGGAGCGCCGGTGTGGGTCTTTGGCGGGGGGCTGCCGGTAGCACCTCCACAGTGCAAAACGGAGCCTTTTAAAATGCTGCTGGATGTCATTTCTGGCGTAACACATGCAGCCGTGCCCCGGAGGGTCAGCAGAGGTGTATCTGTTGGTTTCAAGGGCCGAAACCGTTCATAGACTGATGTTCTGGCAGCTTGGCTGCAAATCGGTTGGAGCTCCCTATTTCAAACATAGAACCAGAGGCCCAAAATCTGGCTGGAATTCAGTAACTTCTGACAGGGTCTCATAATCCTTTATCAGCAGAGCACACATATGCTTTATACTTCAAAACGAAAAGTATGAATGTCACAGCCTTAAGAAAGGGTAAGTTTATACTTTGTTTTCATAGTTTAATCACAGTGCTTATAAAACCTGACTTAATGCTGCATATTTTGTCTTGCTGTGCTATTTCAAGGGCCCAACAAAGTGTCTTTTATTAGATGCCACTGAAATACATAAAAAGGGCAGATTCTGGTACTCCTCAAATAATAGTGAGATATTAAACTACAACACAGTAGCTGGTAGTTTATAATGATGGGCACGAAACAATTACTCACTTAAGTTTAAAATAACTTTTCTCTGGAAAACAACTTTCTTTAGTTACATGTCAACAAAAACTTTCTGCATGTGTCTTAGAGTTCACATACTACATATATGCCTATGTCCCAGCTGACAGCATGAACAGTTTTGTGAGAAATCTGCCTACTTGGTAAGCACCTGACCACCCAAGCATCTTGTTCAGCAAATCCATATATATATATATGCTAGCTGCAGAGTGTCATGGTTTAACCCTAGCCAGCAGCCAAGCCCCACGCAGTCACTTGTTCCCTCACCAGCAGGACTGGTGAGAGAATTGGAAGAGTAACAAGTAGAAAACTCGTGGGTTGAGATACAAACAGTTTAGTAGGAAAAGCAAAAGCCACACATATAAGCAAAGCAAAATCAGGAATTAATTCACTGCTTCCCACATGTAGGAAGGTGTTCAGCCATCTGCATCAGCGTAGATCTTCGTCACCTCTAGCAGTTACTTGTGAAGACAATCATCATTACCCCAAACATCCTTACCCTTCCTTCTTCTTCTCCCCACTTTACATACTGAGCATTATGCCATCTGGTCAAAAATATCCCTTTGGCTCTTGGGAACACCTGTCCCAGCTGTATCTCTTCCCAACCTTTCATTCAGCACCAACCTCCTTACCAGCATGGCAACACAAAAAGCAGCAAATGCCTTGGCTCTATGTAAGCCCTGCTCAGCAATAACAAAACCATCTCTGTATTATCCACCCTGTGTTCAGCACAAATCACAGAATAAGCTGAGTTGGAAGGGACCCTCAAAGATCGAACCCACCATCCACCCCCACACAAGGCACTGTGAAAAGTAATTCTACCCCAGCCCAAACCAGCACACAGAGTACCAATGTGCATCAAAAGCCAGGCCTTTGAAAGAAAAGGGAAAAAATCCCCACGGTCCGTCCTGCAGTGGCTGCAGCAACGGTTCAGCATAGAGCGTTTTGGGGTTTGTTTTGTTTTTTTCTTTTTACTAGTGACAAAGCTCTGGTTGGTTGTTCGGCCAAATCGCAACTGCAGCAACGAGAAAGGAGGTCTGTGGGTGAAGGAGCGGAGGCGGACGCGGCCCCTCGGACAAGGCCAGCGGCACCGAGCGAGCGACGCGAGCCGCACGTGAGAGGCGCGAGCACCGCTGGGCACGCGCGCCGCCCGGCCCGCGTTCTGGGGGGCCGGCCACGCGAGCCAGCGCGAGGCTCGAGGCAACGTTGGGCATGCGCACGGGCTGCGCGCGCCGCGCGAGGCAGCCATTGGCTCCCCGCAGGGTTTCGGCGGGCGGAAGCGGAAGCGCGTGTGCGCGCGCCCTCATTTCCGCTGGGCGGGAGCGCGGGTTGATTCGCTGTGCGCGGGGACTCGGACATGGCGGGTGAGTCCCGGCCCGGCCGCTCGGGGGGCGGGCGCTGTCCGCGCCTCCCCGTGAGCGGGCAAGGGGGCTCCGGGGGCAGCGCCGTGACCGGGACGCGGGGCAGGGAAGCGTGAGCTCGGGGCCGGCGGAGGCGGGTGAAGACGGAGCGCGGGCGGACGGGGAATGGGGTGTGAGGGAGGGAAGCGCGGCTGCCTCTGCTACTCAGCTCCCGTGGTTCTGCTCCTGCGTGTCTTCGGGCTTACGGCCGCAACGGTCTGGTAGTGTTAAACCATAGTGTATCTCCGTGTCCGTGGCCACAAGTTTGCTGACGGTGGGCAGGGAATTAAAAACCCAAAAATGTGTTTACTTAAAACTTGCTGTCTGAAGTGAAGTAAGATGTAGAACTTATGGTACTTCTGAAATGAAGGGGGGCTATGTTTGTAAAGCATTTGGAACAAACCTGAAGTGAAACGTGTCTTCTGTCCTGGATTAGGCTTTGGAAATCAGATTGAACACAGTTTATTTGCATTTTTCTTCCGCATCCGCTCTGGAAGAGTAGTGCTGGCTAAGTAATTGCTAGTGGTGTACGTGCCACTGTAGTTCATTAACAGTTGTTTATGAGAATGACTGAATGCAAACACTTAGAGTGTCCTGCCACATCTTACTGAAATAACATGTTACAGTGAGTTCTTATTTTCTTACTGACATCATTAAATATATATTTAATTGGTGGTAACGTAGAATACTTAATATTTTATAGTAATGGCTTTGATTCTCAGAAACTAAAAAGAGATACTTGTATGTTTTCTAGTTCCAGGCAAGCGTGTGTGATAGATCTCTTTATCCTCAGTATTGACGTGTTGTGGCATATTGTAGCTTTTTCAATCTTTCTTGTTTGGTGTTTTTGTGTAGTGTGTTTTTTCTTGGTTTATGACCCTTTTTCTAATATATTTTTTGAGTAATAGTGACAGAGAGATTGAACACCTCTTAACTCTGAAGAAAACTTTTTCTTTCAGGACTTACTGCTATGGAGAAGAAGCTGGCTGAATACAAGTGTAATACAAATGAAGCAATTCAGCTGAAGCTAGGTAATACCACTTTTTAAATATTGTACAAGTGATACTGAAGTATTCCAGTACCTTGCTATGAAATATATGCATGCATACATCTGTGTCAGTTTCTCAGTTCTAGTCTGATTACTGTTTTGATATTCTCAGATCAAATAACATGCATGTATACAATGCCTTGATTTCCTTTGTACGCCACCCTCACATAGTTTCTTAACTAAAGTTGTCTGACTCTAGTGGAAACCTGCATGAACAGCTAGCAGGGCACCTAGATAAACAAATGGAAAGTGGTCACTTGGTTATGCTCTATTCTTTTTTTTTTTTCCTCAGTTCGCTTTCCTGAGGATTTGGAGGATGAGAACACAACATTTAATCCAGAGTACAGCCATCAAGTGTTTGGAGATGAGTAAGTTAAAGTTTCCGGATTCAAATAGGTCCCAAACTGAAAAGTTGCTTCCAAATGGTTAAAAACCAAGAAATTTTGCTAATACTGAGTGCAGGTGAGGAAGTGCTGCCCTGATGCTGCTATATTTACTGATGCAGGCCAGGATGTCTCTGGCCTTCGCAGCCAGCTGGGCACACACTGACTCATGTGCAGTCCATTGTCAGCCAGCACCCCCAGCTCCTTTTCCAGCTGTTCTTCCCCAAGTCTGGCACTTGTTGTGACCCACGTCCAGCAGATCAACACTCTTGTCCGGCCAATAGTTGACTGCAGACTGACTTAGGAAGTGTTCAGATGGCTGATAAAGAGATTAAATAGGACTGTCCCCAACACTGAGCCTAGGGGAACACCACAGGGGAACAGCTGTCTGGTGCATTCCCCTCCATTCCCCACCACTCCTTGGGCAGGGCCATCCAGACAGGGAAGAGTGCACCCGTTCAGGTCATGAACTGCCAGTTTCTCCAGGAGAATGCTGGTACCAAAGTCTTTCCTAAAGTGTAGGTAAAAAAGTATTGTTTCTTTTATTTTGAGTATGCTGAATTAATTAGTGCTGAAGTGTCATTTATTGTTTTCAGTAGAGTGATATTCAACAGTCTGGCCATAGATATAAAACAAACCAAACAAACAAAAAAGCACAAAGAAAACCCTAAGAAAAATCCAGCTGCATGTTTCTGTGGACTTCTTTAAGTAGCTGTGTTTCTTAATTTCAATTTCCTTTTGAAAGCATTCTGAGTACTCCAATTAGGATGAGCTACCTATAATAAATCTAATAAATTAGTTACACTACTAAACATCTACTGTAGCTATCATTGATAATAATTATAATTTTAGTAATCAGAGAAATCTCCAGTCTGTTAGCTTAGCTAACGAGCAAATTCTTCTTCTGGCACTTACATTTCATTTTAAATTATGAATGTACTACAATTTAAAGAAAAATCCCAGTAAAAAAAGTTTTAGCTATGCTTTAACAAAAAAAATTTGGCCTGTTTCTTGGTGAGCACCACTATTTTCTGGACTTTTTTTCAGAAAAAATTTTTATTCTTCATAAGAGTATAGAGTTTGTGTTCAGGCAACTTGCATTTTCAAAGTGTAAAAAAGGCTTTTGTATTCTATACTTCTTTTGCATGTACTAATTTCTGGTTAGATTAGATAACTAAGTAGGAACCATCAACTAAAAACTCCACAAATTGCTACACCTGGTTATCTGTGCTTTGTACACTATAGATTGAAGTATTTTATTCCAAAATATTACACTGCACTGCAAAGTAATTTTTAATAAGTGTGATCAATTAATGTAAATAACTATTAATGAGTTAAAGCTGTTAAAAAGCATAAACACAGTATCAGCTGTTCAGGCATTCTCTCCTGAGCTGTCACAGTAAGGACACGGGCACTGCCTTACTGAGTTCAGAATGTTTCCACTAGAGGAGCAAAGTAATAGAAGCAGTGTAAGGCATTATCTCTGTCTAGGTAGTGCATGTCCAATTTGATTCCCTTTTCCTATTAGGAAACTTCCTTTACCTTACTGGGAAAGATTATGTGAATGTCACATGAAGTGAAACCACTGTGATGTGAATGTTTTGTTATGTATCGAGTTCCTGGCTGTTACTTTCTCCTTTCTCAGTGAAGTTGCTTTTGGCTACAAGGGACTCAAGATCCTCTTGTATTACATTGCTGGAAACCTGTCAACGCTCTTCCGCATCGAGTACACGTCGAAAGTGAATGAGAGGTTTGACTGTGTGGAGGTGAGTGCAGGTCTGCTTCTGCCTTTAACATAACATTGAGAAGGTTTACTTCGGTATGGACAGGAGTTCTAGGTTTAGTAATTGCCCACCTAAACATGGTTTAAATTAAAAAGAAATAAACAAAGCTGCCATTTGCTAAGCCAGTAAAAAGCTTTGAACTTCCTCTGTAGATTTCCCATTCCCTGATGACAGTACAACAGAATCAAAATTGTGTCAAACAGAACAGTCAGATGTGAGATGCTGATGCCAAAGCCAGTTCCACAAAATAAACCTCAGCTTAGCAAATCTGTATTTTCATAGTAACTGTGACCAGGAGGAGGACTGGCATTGGTGGGGTTTATGATGGAGAGAATCAGTGAGAAGGAAAAGAAGGTTTCTATAAGAACTTCATGACAAGTACACTCGACTGTTTGTCTCTAAAACTTGGGGGACAAGTAAGGCAGAAAAGAGATTACAAACTCTATGGGTATCATTTCTGCTTTACATCTTTCATAAAGGAATGTGACAATACAATCACCTACAGGGTTTTTGTTTGGTTGTTTCTTTTTTTTTCCCTGCAGGTATTCCGGGCTTATAGAGTACTTACAGAATAGATTTTTCTTTTCTTTCTCTCCTACTGTCCATATGTTCTCCATACATGACTTCAGACTGCCTTTAACTTACTACTTTGAAATTCCTTGGAGTTTATTTAAATAATTTCAAGGGAAAACCTGTTGTAAAAGGAGAAATACATTGCAATGATTTTAAAGACTTGTCCGTCCTGGTTTTGAAAGTGTATTAGAATATACTCAGTTCAATAGTTAAGTTCCTGGACATGTCTGAAATACTTTGGAGGCTAGAGCAACATGTTTTAGGAGTCATGCTCTGCAATCTAATGGAGGATTTTTTGGAAATAAGGGAAAAAAGGAAAGGCTGTTGGCCATATACTAAGCATGTTAAAATCAAATTGTCCAACATTTCACTGCTATAATTTCAAAATAGTACAGGAATCTACATCATAGCACCTTTTTGCTTCATCTATTTTCTGTACAAATGGAAAACCCAGTGTACTTCTCCGGAGGTCTAAACAAGGTCTATCTTGCCCTATGCACGCTGCAACTTTTTTGATTGCTCAAAATTATTACTTTTTTCAAGCCCTGTTTCCTATACTGAATTATTTCTCCAATTTCTTTAGGGACTGAGTTGGGGCAAGAGAGATCTTTTTGAGCAGCACTTCTGCATGCTTTCCAGAGCATTTACATGCCTTAACTGAAGAGGAAGAATTTGGTTGTTTACCCTGTGCTTCCCTTAGTGTTACTAGCACTGTGCATTCACATAAGCTGCTTGTATTGCTATATCTAAACATATGTAGAAAAAAAGATATAACTGTAGTTGGTCTTTTTC
Source organism: Cyanoderma ruficeps (assembly GCA_008694505.1). Classification (NCBI taxonomy): domain Eukaryota; kingdom Metazoa; phylum Chordata; class Aves; order Passeriformes; family Timaliidae; genus Cyanoderma; species Cyanoderma ruficeps. The sequence goes on from VZDJ01000594.1 coordinate 18,270,471, forward strand.
TGCATTTGTATTTGCCCTCAGTTTAATCACCCTAAGAGAACACATTTGCAGAGGTTAGAACATAAGCTGTCATTACAGCAGGATGTTGATTTCAATGCATGTTAACATTTATTTTTCTAAGTTAACTATTTGCTTATCTCTCCTCCTTGATGATAATTATATTAAGATACAGACTATCCACCACATGTGACAGATAGTCTTGTGCTGTGAATAGATGGCATTGAGGAAAGGACAGCACTTTCTGCCTTTACCATGGCTGGTTACAAGCAAGTGGGTGTTAATGCTCCACCAAGATATTCACAGCTGAGGATTTTGTATCCAAACACCCATACAAGCTCATTCAACAGCAGGTGGTTTTATTTTGTAATATTAAGTTTGGTTTCATTATTGCTAAAACAGCTGCTGCTATCCCTGTTGGGGACTGTCAGAAATATTCATCCCAAGACCACTATGGGGTTTTTTTGTCCAAGATCTTTTTGGACATGAGGAAGAGATACAACCCTGAAATATCAGAAGGCAGAACTCCAGACATTTATGCATCGTAACATGGTTTAGGTCCATCTTTTAAGGAGATGATATTATTGGGGAATCATCAGCAAAGGATGATCGTGTTTTGAACAGAAGCTGGCACTTCATTTAGTGAAAGGAGACAGAATTTATCCCTTGGAGTTAATTCTTTCAAATAACTGAAGAGAAGCTGCTTTCTTCTAGTGTAAATATTAATAGCAGTGACCTCTGAATTGCTTGCTGCTTTGAGATTTGCAGCTGTTCCAGTATCTTCCTTTTTATCTGTGTTTTATGATGGGATGGGGTAAAGTATTTCACTAAACTCTGTATCTTGCTTTGCATCTAGTGTATACATTTGCTTTATACAAAAGGTAATTAAAAAGTATTGTTTCAATATTTGGCACTTCTGTAATGTAATACTGCTGATCACTCCGTTGCTCCTCTCTGAAATACATGCATACAATTTTTAGAGAAATTCAACTCTCAAATAATGCTTCTATAGTTATTTTAAATTAAAATTAAATCACTTTGACAAAGCATCTACATGGTATGCAAATATCATAGCTGCCTATTAGTACAATAATAATTTCTAAATTAAAATTACTCAGAGTCAAACGTGATGTAAGAAGAGATGTTACCCACTTAAGCAGTCCTACTACAAATCAAGTGTAGTTACAAGCCTATGCCCAGATTCCCTGTCATCACCTCACGTGATTCTGATGGTGATACATTACAGGCAGCACTTCCATGAACCATAAGCTTAACAACTGTTGGCTGACTTAATTTAGGTTTTTGCATGCTTCATTGTGAGTGGCCTTGCCTATGTTAAACATTGCTGTAGTAGTCAACAGCTTTTCTGAAGAGAAACTTGTGTGCATCCATTCCAGTTGGTAAGATACGAGTGTCTCGCTCTAATAAAAAAACTAAGCCTCTCGCCAATGTCAAAGAAATGAACAAGGGAAGACAGTAAACACATTTTGGTACCTCCTTGGATTATGGGCACCTCAAAGACAAGCATTTGAAAAGGATCTGCTAAGTAATGAATGTTTCCATTAAAAAGTACAGGTTTTAATGAAATAAATTCCTTTTTTTGTGGTTGATATATTAAGATTCCAGTATTTCAGGTCTTATTAACTGAAATTTCGTGGTTTAAACTTCTGCCACTGCTCAAACTGAGGATTCTGGGATTTGCTCTGTAAGAAGGAGAAATCCTGTTGACTATGAAAGTCATTGAAGACTCTATTTTCTTGTGTCAGACCCCATTCCAAGGGGAGAGAATTTTTAGGAGGCAATAGGTGAAAATATGTTGTAGTCATATAGAATTGAGAAATACTACGTAGTCGTTTATTTGCTACGCCTCTGTCACATTTTAATTCTTTCTGTTGTACTGAAAACAAGACTTTTCTCTGATGGCAGCCAGTGATGGATGTGCTACCTTACAGGCCTTGAACAGGTCACAGTTTGGCTTCCTTCTCACCACTAATGAAGAAACTGAGAAATGTGAGGGGAAGCAAAATTACTTAAGCATTATGTATATAGTACTTCCTACTGTGTAATCACCCTTTTTAGATGTCATCCACATAGTCTGAGTTACTGTACTGTTGCTTGGAAATACTGTTTTAATTCTAGATTAATTTTGCATGCTTATTCAGCTATATAAAATGCAAATTGCAACAGATCCTTAGTTGTGGTTTCTTACAGCTCTGTGAGTAGTGCAGACGTAAGATCTGTGTAAACAAGGCATTTGCACAATTTTTTAAAAAGGCATTTTTAAATTGTGTTCCATATAAATACATTTTAATGTAATTCATTGATTCTGAAGAAGTGGCTGGTTTTGTGTAATGCCCTTAAATCAGTAACTCTAAGGAAAACGTATTTTAGCTAATACTGGTTTATGAAGAATACTGAAGGCGCCAACAAATTATCTTTGTTTTGAGAATGAAATGAGTGTAAAGATTGTACACGTTTTTACTGAGTTCTTAGACCAGGTATTGTAGAGCTGTATTTTAACTGCTTAATAGCTGTCTCTCCAAATATAAATATAAATGTTGGTAGTACCAAACCATTAAGAATAAAACTTGTTTGTGCTGAACTAAGTCTGTCTTTCTCTACGCTAAAAATATAACTGAATGATAAAGTGCTATTCATTTGCAGGTGCATTGCTTCTGCTTAAGGGCCCATGGTTGAAAGGACAGGAATTAGTAGCATGTTGTATTAGCCTTTTGTAGTGTATTTTGTTCTAAGCATCTTAATTTCCCTGTTTTGAATGCTAAGTAGCAAGGGTCTTGGTTTTGAACTAATACCCATCATGCATGTAAACGGTGTGAAAGAGCTGCTTAGTAAGTTAACACAAAGTGTTCTTGTGTCCGCCCTTGTGGAAATAGATACAATACAAACATTACAGCTGAACTCAGGCAAACTCCATTAAGTAAAAACCTGGATTCATTGTCCAGAGGAAAGTTTGAATTGAATGTAAGCTCATTTTGTTGAATGTAATGTCAGGCTTTTAGGAGTTGTATTGAGGAGTATGGTTTTGTTAAGTTGAGACCAATTCATTAAGTTTTATTGCCTGGTGAGAAGCAGTAATACGTTATTGTGAAGCTTCATCAAATATTCATGGTTATAAAGAAGTAGTAAATGTATTCAATCAAGTGGTCTTTTGGGGGTCTGAAAAGGATTATGAAGTCTGCTCAGCTGATAGTCTCTAACTTTGGCTATCTGAAAAGAATAATCTCTGAATTAAATTTTGGTGTCAGAATATTTTGTCTTCTACAGTATGTTAGACTACAGGTCAGATTTGCTGACAGTATTCATAAGTTGCACTATTTTATGTCAAACTTTGTTTCCAAAACTTCCTTTTATTAGAATGCAGGATGTGGTTGTCTGAGTTTGTACTGTGTTTTGCAGCTGATTCTATAGACAGGCATTTCAAGCAGGGGGCCATAAGAATGCCAGAGTGTGCTAGCTGTCACTTTCCTATTTGGGAGCTACCGTTTTTGATCTTTGTCCCTTTTTCTCCACTTAGTTCTGCATCACCTAATACCTCTTGTAAGCTGCTTGTTTGGGAACCTGAGTTCTACGAGGCTGTGTAGCATAGCATAGTCTTGGTGAATTGCTGTCTGGAAGGTCTTGGCTTCTGAACATGCTGTGCTTACAGAACAGCTACCAATGCTCTTAGTCAAGCTTGAACAAATATAACAATCTCTAAACATAAAAATGTTCATGAACTTAGGCTGTAACCAAGAGCTTTTTGATGCTTACAAAGGCTGGATTGTGATATGTCTGATCTCATGAGCTCCTTTACTTGCTGGAAGATCACTAATGAACAACAAGAATGCTTTATTTTTCTTTTACTTTCCTCTTTGTTTTTTAAATTACTGGTAGATACAGTGAGGATACTGACAGATACTGAGGATACTGAATATATCTCATATATTCATTTCTTTAACACAACAGTGACATCAATGCTGTCTTTTTGTAATCTTCCACCAATCTTTCCCCTTTTTGTAATCTTCAGGCAGATGATGTTGAAAGTAAAGTTAGAGAAATCATTCCGCCTGGTTTTTGCACAAACACAGATGACTTTGTGTCTCTGCTGGAGAAGGAGGTCAACTTCAAGCCCTTTGGAATGCTGCTACACACATATTCTATCCATAATGAGGAAGCTGGTGAAGATATAACATATCAGATATACAAGGTATGAAAAATTAAGTTAAACTTCTGCTTTTTAGCAACCAAATTCAATTTTATTTTGCAGATATGCACCTTCTGTAGTGATTCAACTGTAGTGTATAAATACTATAATTTTTTCCTATTATTGATCATTAACATGCTTTTTTATATCTGAGAATTTAATTAGGTTTTGCATGGGTTTTCCTCTTGCATCTGTGATAGGTTTCACCTGACTTCTCCTGGCTTTTTCCCTAGGCTGACATGACATGTCCAGGCTTTCGAGAATATCATGAAAGGCTTCAGACGTTCTTGATGTGGTTTATTGAAACTGCTAGCTTTATTGATGTAGATGATGAAAGATGGAACTACTTTCTAGTGTAAGTACAGTTCTAAAGCAACAGTGGACCTTATTACCTACACAAAGCCTGCATTTTAATTGTGGCTGGCCAATTATTGGAGCAGTATAATGATATTTTTCCCAGGAAAGAAAAAACATTGTTTATGAGGCTTGAGTTTTCCTCCATTATGCTTCAGGAAAGCTTGAGAATAGAGCTGAATTAAATGCTGTTGTCCGTTAGAGCCCTGAATGTAGGCTTAAACAGTAAAATGAGCTTTGCCTGTGTTTTCTTTTACTTGCCACCTATTCATCTTTATAATAGGCAAGTGCACTGAAGTGCTGTAAAGAGGTCTGATTTATCCAAGTTGCTGCACACCAATTAAGTGAATTGTACATTCAGAACATAGCAGGTGTACCCATTGGGCCCTCACAGAGTAGCTTGCTGACACTGAAAATTCAGTTGGAGAATGGAAAAGAAAATGGACACTGCATGGGAGCGCAACTGTAATTGACCTGCTTGGCTTTCTGTTTTATCTGCAGATTTGAGAAGTATAATAAGGATGGAGCTACGCTCTTTGCGACCGTAGGCTACATGACAGTCTATAATTACTATGTGTACCCAGACAAAACCCGGCCACGTGTAAGGTAATTGGCGGTGTAACTCGTGCCTTGCCTTTTATTTCAGAAGAGGGAACTGCTGAAGTTCCCAATACTTGTTTATAATAGTGTTGATTTGTTTAAAAAAAATCCCCATTATTAGCTGTCTATGCACTGATTTATTTCTTTGTTTCCTTCTTGAAGCGGAGGGAATCTCAAACAAGTTTTGAATATTTAACAATTTTGAGATTCTGTTAAAAATTACACTTTAACATGAAGATTGCACATACCTTAATCTAAAATGAAACACCATTTTGTTTTTAAGACTTCGCATTAGATTTCCAAATGCTTTCATTTGAACTGAAAATGCATTCCTTTGTCTGTAGCCAGATGCTGATCTTGCCACCATTCCAAGGAGAAGGCCATGGTGCTCAGCTGCTTGAAACAGTTCATAGATTCTATATGTCTTCTCCTACAGTACTTGATATAACAGGTCTGTATTAAATTTTTAATAAGGAACTTCCACAGGTTGTTAGCCCACAAGCTAACTTTTATGTTCATTTGTCTGAATTTAAAGTCTTTTGAAGATTTAGCTCCTGCTCAGTTCAGAATTAATAGTACCCTGGTTTACAAAAGTGTATATAGTGTAGCTTCTTAAATACTTAACTCAGAGAGCAGCACACCAGGAAAATTCAGTCCTTAGTGTGAACGGATTACCAGCTAATTAACTGTTTTATTGTGAGATACACAGCTGAGTTTGCCAAGAGATCAAGCTTTGTCAAATTCCTTGTTCAGCTTACCCCTATTAGCCAAAACTCAAACTTGAGGGGGCACACTAAAATAACATATTACTATTAGTGCACAAGCTGAAATTTTACAGACAGTAAAGAGTTTGTAGAGATCTTGTGCTCTAGGAGCACGTACGACTGGCTGAAAGTGTCCATGATATTAGATGTGTGCGCACAAATACCTAAAAACAAAAGATTGTGGAAATGGCAGATAAAGGGTCCATGTGCATAGCAAAACTAACATTAAAAATTGCCACAGGCATGACATCAGTCCTGTGGTTTCAAGTCTAGTATAGGAAGAAACGCAGTTCAAACACATTGACTATTCAATTCTATGTGTAGTCCCATCTTGGTTATAAATAACTCTCATTCTTATTAAAACCCAGTAGACCACTTGATTTATAATGCATTTGTTGCTGGATCATCGTACAAAATAATCCACCTCATAATTTCAATCCAGTTTGTGGGAGCCTAAGAAATACAACTTAGTTTAGGCAACAGGAACTCATGTGCATCATGCATTTACTTTTTCCATTTCATAGTACAAACTCCTTTTATAATTGAGGATGAGCAAAGTCTGAACATGCTACTGCATAAATCCTACGACATGTTCATGGCTCAGTGCCTTAAGTGCAGGGTTGTAGCAAACAGTAAATGTGCACTAAAACAGGGTTCAATGTTTTTGTGGAATGAAGCAGAAGAAAGCTTGCAATGTTCTACATGGCACTCAACTTATGAAAGTTATGACTCTTAGAGAAGTATCGTCCTTTTTGAGGGGGACATTGGGTTTGGACAGTCTTAATATGGGCAGCATATTTACTTACATATCATCTAAAATTGTGAAATAAAACCTTTGACCTTTCTGTAAAGAGGAAATGAAGATCTAATTAATTTATTTGGAAAAGCTAATGCTTTACTAATTAAAATTACTTCTGAGTTTCACATTTGCGGCGAATATTTTGTTCTGCTTATATCTTTTTATCCTGACACAAGCAAAATGTATGCTGATAGTGCTTACTGGACAGAAACTGCCTCATTCTTTTAACTAATCTGAGTGTAATCTTCTCCAATCTCTTTTGCAGAATAAGTGCTATAAGGCTTGCCATACAAGATTGACCCACTCATGCACAATATATTTTAACCCAACCCCGAACAATAAATTGTTGGTTGTGCGGTGCCACATACACTGCATGGCAAAAGCTTCTATCCCAGTCCTTCTTGGTAGCTTTGTTTTGCTTTTGATCATCCTAATGCTGCAAACTTTAACTCTTTACAGTGTACCTCAAAACTAAAGGAAGACACAGCTGGGATGTAAGCTGGTTAGCAATAAACTCCACAGTGCTAGCTCCCAGAAAAAGGAGTGTTGAAGGGGAAGCATGGCCCTGCTACTTGTTTGTAGTGAGCTTGTCTAAAACAAGGAAAAAAGGAATATATTCACTATGTTGTACATTTTCCTTCTGCATTAAATTGTTGCATATGGGCTCGTGTTGATCTTAACTGAGGCTAGTTCTCAATTTCAGTGCTTTTTTCTAAAGCCACAGTTTTGATAGTGATGCATCAATAGCTGTCTTTGAGTAAAATGGAAGTAACTTGAAACTGTGATCAGCTTTTGCTTAGGTCCTTTCAGCCTTTTAAGTTTGGATAATCTTCTCCTTTTGGGTTCTTGTACCTTTTCCTGCCTTCCTGCTAACAAAGACTAACTCCTGCTCAATACGTCTTCAGCTGGTTTACTTGTCTACAATAGAATATTTTCACCAATCTTTTCCCACATTTTCCCATTGTTTCCCAGTGTTTTAGTAGTTCTACCACTGTCAAATATAGAATAGCTGAAAGATACAAGAAAAAAAGTTTTTAGGCTAGACTTCTTTTTCCAAGGAGTTAAATGGGTTTAAACAGGTCCGTTTCATAATACATATGTAGAATATGTACAGCACTGCATACACAAAGTATTAACAGTTTCTCTTTCTGTGACCTGTTTGATGTCTACTGTCAAACATTAAAACCTTTGGTAACAGTGCTAATAATTAAGCACAGTTGTTTCTATACTGATGAATACTGCATCTGCCTTTGTTTTCCATAGTTTTTTGTAATTACATGCCAGAGATGAAACAACAAATAATGCTGATAAGCTTTTTTTATTTTTTCTAGCGGAAGATCCATCTGAGAACTATGTGAAGCTTAGAGACTTTGTTCTTGTAAAGCTCTGTCAAGATTTGCTTTGCTTTTCCCCAGTAAAGTTAATGCAAGGTTTCAGTCAAGAAATGGTCACGGAAGCTCAACAAAAATTGAAAATAAATAAGGTATTAAATCAGTACAGTTGTAGTTGGATGTATTCTTATCAAACAAGTACAATACGATTTCAACTTAGAGACATGGAATTTATACACTGGCTAATTTTGACAGTTGTTAAGGGTGTATCAGGAGATACATGGCTCATGGTTTTAGATAAATGCCTTTTTAACCTACAGATTCTATTGTAATAGAATTTGGCATGGTTTTGATTTCTTTCAAGAGTATTTGTGCAAATAAGTGTTGTTTTGGGAATGCAGAATGCTAAAGTGGCATACAACTTACTAATGCAACTCTAAACACTTGAAGAACTAAAGAGTTCAATTGAACTATTAAATTTGCTGGCAATCTTAAGCTATTGAACTCATTTTTGAGTGTGGTAGTGCAATAGTGGAGTTGCTTAATTAAAAATGTATTTGAATATGATGTACTGAAGACTTTAAACCTTGAGAGATGGGCAGTGTGAAGCCATATTCAGATGTGTTCATGAAAATGGTATAGCTTATATAAGGAAACTACATCTGCAGCTTTCTATATTTTAAATCTGAAAGGCTAAATAAGTTGCATTTGGTTTTTTAACAGTATATAAACATGGTAGTTTAGCAAACAAACAAGTTTAGTTTTGTTCTGTTGTTCAGAAAAAGTTTAGTCTTGCATCTGTATGAAAACAGAATTTAAGTTAAAACTAATATAGTAGCAACATAATTTTCTCCCCAGATGTCATACTTTCTGATCCTGATACCAAAAGCACTTCAGTTTTTCCATTTGCTAATTAATATTCTTCCCTAGCAAACAGAAACTTTAAATATTGTTGTTTCGTATTCATATTTAGAACTTTCAGGGGGCCTTGTAAAGGGCAGTAGGTATATGTAGATTGTTAAAATGAGTAGTGTGGATACTGCTAGTGCTTAATGTCACTCTAGTTCCAGTTGTTGTTCTTAGGAGCGTTTTTGGACTCTGGCTTCTGGGCTTTCTGCTGTCCACTTAGAGCGAGTCCTTGAAGCACCTCTACAGCTGGTGCAGCACTTGAGAGATCAGACACTGGGTGCATGGAAGAAAATGGTTTTGAAGTTAAAAAAAAATGTTTATTCATTGAACTCACCAGATAGGAGGGCAGGTTTATCCATGCCCCTGTCTTCTAATAAGATGAAGAATTACTCTAATATTTCAGTATTTCTCCATGTGGTGTTCTGTTGAGTGACCTCTTTATTCAGATGTGGTTTTTATTCTCCTTTCTGTTCATTAGCAACACACAAGACGAGTTTATGAAATTCTCCGATTGCGTGCAACAAATATGGGTGATGCAGAACAGTCCAGAAGCTATCGCTTGGATGTTAAAAGAAGACTGATTGGGCCCTATAAGGTGTATATGACTTAAGTATCATTTAATATTTATTTCAAGGCTAATTATACTTGATTTTACTTTAATTTCCATAAATGTAGTTGATGCCAATTATGTTGCCAATCAACTACTATTAGTTATGCAGTGTTCAGCTGACATAGATACAGATGCAGAGGACATTCGTACATGGCAGCACTGAAGATCCTGTGCTTGGCTCCTGACTGTTTCCTGTCCAGTTCCAGCAGGAGGTTACTATTAAGCTTATGCTATCTAGCTACAAGGGGCATTGTACCCAGGTAGGTTTAAGGGGGGAATATGGTCAATTTCTTGAAGATGTTAAAAATGTACCTTAAATAGACAAGCTGGAAATTTGAAGAGAGGTGAAGTTTACACTTCAGACTATGTATAGTTCATATAGTTTAGATTCCTGTCCTAATTGTTTGCTAGGTCTTAAGAAAACAGCATGCTAGAAGTAATCAAGTCACGTCAACATAGGACAACTCCATGCAGATGAAATATAAAATAATAGCAGCAATAAAATTCAAGCAAGTATTAAACATAGTACCAAGTAATTTTCTTAATTCCTATTATTTAGGCATCCTGGATTTTCAGTGTGGTTGGTCTGTGTTGCATAAACTGACTCTTTGAGATACGGATTTAAAAAGTTAAATTTTAGTTGTTAATGGCATCAGTCTTTGTATCAAGAGTCAAAAAGGCCACAAATACATGTAGGTTTATTGCTGTAACTAGCATGTTAGCTACTGTTGTCAGTTAAGTACTTGCCAAGCAAACCAAAATCCTGTATATAAAGGTACACAGAGCACGAGGAGTACCTTAATCAGCTTGAAAATCTTCCTAAAGCAGCATTTACCCTGTTACACCAAAATAGCAAAACTTGCCTTGTAGTCATGTTGGGCTTACAGGGCCTGTTAGTAGAAATGAGAGGCCAGCGTTGTATTAAATACCTATCTGATCTGGTGATAATTTCATGTCATGCTGAGTGCCAGGACCTCAATCAAAACACTCTCGCAACTGTCTTGTCTCATTTGCTAAATTTCACTCAATGTCCATGATAAATAAGGTGATTTTTCAACAACTGTTTTTCATGACTGTTAGATGATTTCAATTCACTCACTCATCATTGAGGTCCTGTAGGCAAAATCCAAAAGTTCATAAGCAGCTTCAATTCTAGTGCTTCTAACAGGTGTTTCCACTTCAGTCTTCGTACACAATAAGTGCATGGATAATGAAATGGATTAGGTATTGCTAAATATTATGTATTGCTACTTTAGAACATTGCATTTTTAGTTTTTTATTATTTCAGTGTGGATTCCAAAGAACCCTTAAAGCAGCCAACACATTTTTCCCTGATTTAAAATTTCATGTTCTGAAATAGTCATCTTGTTTATGGTAGTTCTGCCTAGTGAATAGCTTACTCGTACACTCATTTAAAACAGTTTGCAGTAAATTTTAGTCACAATGCTGTTTTCAAAAAGTTTTCAAAAATGTAATGAAACTAACTAATAATATAGAGAGGGTAATTTTGAGGAGGGGAAACCAAACTTTATGACTATATAATCAGGAGTATTGCTGCATACTCTAATACTGGTGTCATTTTATTACATAAACTGTTTGATAGCTTCCTTTGAACAGTGCTGTACAGATGTAGAATAATTCTAAGTTAACACTACCTTAGTTTAATAACAATTCTATTCCATCTTAGAATTGTTTCCTGGCTAACAGTAGCAGTGAAAAAAAAACTATATGCAGAAACCTCAGGGGAAAAACATGTAATAGATCTATTCCCCTTGGAGTCATTACATTAGCAAGGAGGTGGTTGCTAAAGGTACTGAGACCTTTATGCATGTGGCATCACTAGATTGGGATCACTGATGCAGCAGGATGCGTTGCTCTCTGTATAAGTAGTACTAATACAGGAAATAAAAGATTTGGTTTATTAGTTAACAGGGCATCACTCCAAGGTAGCTGAAGGGTGAACAGCTTGTGAAATTTCAGTGTCACTGTGGCTTCTCCATTTCTGACAAACTCTGCTTTTTATTAGTGGATTGTGCTGGTAGACTTATCTCCTCGCTCATGTCTTTGTTCTCATGTCTTCCCTCTTAGAAGTAAATATCACTGCTGCACTGCTTCTCATAATTGTAAAACTTTGTTTGCTACTTGAATTTGCTTTTCTGCCCAACCCAACAACTTGCTCCTAAAGAATCCTCTTGAAGCTGCCCAGGTAAAATGTTACTGATGGCAGTTTTCAAAATCTTGTGTATTTGGGGGAGAAATGGATATTGAAACAACTGGATATTGAAACATGCAAAGAGAGTTTGCCTTTTAGCAGGAATCTGGAACTTAAAGATGGCCTAATGGTACAGTATCGGATGTAGTGGGCATTTAAAAGCTGGCACCGTTTTTTCAGAGCTACTGTTTATAATCTAAAAAGACACTTCTGTTAGGCAGACTATGAATTAATTCTAGAACAGAGTTTTAGCTGTTCTACTGACAGAAGCTTGGCCAAAAGGTACTCATCTCTATTTTTGTTTGGGCAGCTTATCATATGTTTTGAGTATCTTACTCATTTTGACTGCATAGAGTGAATGTGAAGCTCAAATTTAAACGCCTATGCTGCTTTTCGCATCCTTTCAATAAGGAAAGGTTTTTTGATTATTGGCCAGAAATGTGCCTGAATGTCTCATCAGGACTTAGGTACAGAACCTCCTTTGCTGAACTGAACTTTGCCTATCTGTGGAATCTTTGGGAGATTATAAAAAATTTTCTGATCTTACTCATTTACAGTTTACTGTAGTCTCCACTCCTCCCTCCTGACTCTCAGCATCAATCACAGAAAGAAAACAAATACTCATTTGTGAGTTAAACATAAAATTAGAACATGAAAGGGCTTTGATTTTGAGACTGTTAGAAATGAATAATTTGGTGAAATTTTGTTGTTTTAATACATTGATTCCATAGGTATTGCAAAGATTTATTGTTAAGATACCAGGCATACATAGTACTTTTTATTAAATGAAGTTTTGAATAATATTCTGCTTTTACAAAGTTAGAGAAGACTGAAGAATGGAAAGTACCTGAAGAACTGAGTCATTCAGAAATAGGTATCAGCTATATAAAAGTATATTGGGGTAAAGAAAATACAAAACTATTTTAGGGTGTTTTTAAGAACCAGGTAAAAATCTCATGTGACTGAGCAAGGACAACTCATCTTTCTGTTTATACTTAAAAATAATTTCACTGCTTTTCAGTTCTGTTACTACTAGTCTCTGGTAACTTGAATAATTTGTAAGAGTTTGTAAAACTTTTTCTGTGTACTGGAGGCTTGAAATTAATTTTTGAGAGTCGGTTATAGGGAAATTAGTTGCCTGAACAGTCACGTAATGGGACACCAGTGTAATTAATATTAATGCAGGACTAAATATCCTGGTCAGATTTCTACAGTCAAGTTTTTTGTGCCATGTGTCTTCAGTAGTAGGTGTACTGTTGGATCTAATCTATTTGGTTAAGGAACAAAATTTTAAACCATTCCTCCCTTCGCTACTTCATCAGCAATACCGAAACTATGAGCCTTAACAGAACAAAGGTACTAATCAAACATGATTGCTGCTTCTCTGGGGATTAGGGACATTTAAAGAACTAGATACTGAAATTGAATAAATTTTAATGAAACACTATAATGAAATACCATATTCTTGATAATTACTGGCTGTGTTCAAACTACTGTTTGTTTGATTGCTTAGAAAAAACAGAGAGAACTTGCCAAGATGAGAAGGTGTCTAAGACCAGAGGAGATGACTAATCAGTTGAACCAAATAGACCTAAACTTGCAACGTGAACAGTTAGAAGAGAGCTTCCAACAGCTTGTTTCAGATTACCGAAGAGTCCTAGAACGACTTGCACAAGCATGAGGATCCTACCTGTACAGGAGACTTGCAGATATCTGTACAGTGTTGTAAAGCACATCCTTAATTGCCACTTAACTGCAAAAAATCTCATGTGACGTTTTAATCACATTAAAGGTGACTTGTGTTTCTGTGCATTTTGAATATTTTCTATTTTTGTGTTGTAGATTTTAAAATGTACTTTAGGTTTGGGGGCACTTCTTGGTGAAATAAACAATGTAGATTCTCAGATACGGTGTTACTTCACTTGGATTTTCTTTTACCCTTTTGTTTTGATCAAGACTTAATATATACTTGAATAGCAAGTTAGCATATAAATCTCAGCAAATTTGTCAAATTTCTCCTAACTTGATTCTCCTCGTGCTGTTCTCCGTAGATCCCGTTGTACGGTGTAGGGCCTGTGCAGGTTTAATGTCATGGGCAGGTTACAGGGTTGGTTCTGTGGTCACTTGGGTGTGCAGACTCTCTGCCCTTTGCTAAAAGTGGATCCTGCTGCTGCAAGCAAACAGACCCGGTCTGTTTAAGTCTCTAAAGTGCCTCAAGCACATTCTTTTTCAAACCCCCAAGTTTTCAGGTTCATGATTTTCAGGAAGATAGCTCACAGCTGGGGAAACAGCCAAGACTTCGTGAGGACTCCAAAAGCACTTCCAGTGAAAGAAATGTAAATCTGTAGGAAGCAAGTGCCTTTATATAGTTCCTTGATTCTGTTCTGCTATCCATTACTTCTCAGACCTGAGGTTAGTTCTTAAATATCCTGTCTGTCCTCCCTCAAAGGAATAAATTATCTTTTCTGATAGTTCAGACTTTAGAGCATTTAATCTGAATAAGGATCATTGAAATTTATTAACAATGTTTGATGGTCCTAATGGGATTCAGGTCTAGCTTTCAAGACTGGAGCTGTTGGCTGACAGTTCTCCACTATCTGATGTGATGTGGAGAAAGTGAAATAATTTTTAAATGTTTAGAACATAGGGGATTTTTTGTATTTTCTATTAAATCATTTTAAGAAATTTTAATTCCGGAGTAGGATATCTTGATGTCTTTCATCTACTGTAGTATCCAAATCTATTAATCAATAGTAACAATTGTTAAAAAACCTTTCCTCGTAGTAATGCTGAGGTTAAATTGGGAGACTTGGAGTTTGGCTTTTTCTTGTGGATGGTTTTGTTTTTTTATTGAACATGTTCAGATCTTGGTGATAAGTCAGGAGTGGGAAAGCTGAACTGAAGAACTGTGCTTAAATTTGGTTCCTGCGTAGAGGTCCAGGATATTTCTGGTGCTTCTAGGGCAGCCTGCACTAATAGTCTCTGAGCTAAAGTCATTGAAGAAACTGCAGCACTGACAAAAAGAAGCACTGCCTGATGGGCTGTTTGCCCACTTAGAAATTACTGAGCCAAAAAGCACAAAAATGTTTTCCTTAATCACAAGCTCCTTGTGCTATTCATAAACAGTGAAACTTCTCTCAGACAGTAATGAGGGCAGATTTAGATTTTCATAACAGATCAGATTTTTTTCTTTTTACATTGACACAGTTGGAAAGAGTTTGAATTAGTGCTTCCAGTTCCTTTAATAGTTTCTCATTCCAGTATGATCATGGGAACATTCTAAGATGTTGGGATGTGCCTGTGAACTGCAAAACTTCTTGGCATGAAAAACGGGAATAAACAGCTTCCTAGAGGTCTAGAAACTTTGAATCCTTCCATCCTGCAGCAGATTACAGCTTCTACAGCTCTGCTGCTGGGAGAGACCTTGTGAGTACACCCTAATCCATTACAGTAAATTAGTTCAATTATCTGAAGCAATCTTCATCAGCAAATTAAATTAGCCCTGCTGACTTTGCCTGAAGGGGTCTAACTGGACTATCCTTTCCCTTGGCGAAGAGAAGGAGGCAATAATCTTGCTGGACAGCTAGAAAACTACAGCAGCTCTTCTGACACTGCTGTGGGGCATGTGCCAGTTTCCTTCAGTAGGCTTGTGGGGTGCAGCTGTCCAAGCTAACATTTTAGAGACCATGCACTGGTGGTAAAATTGACTAAATATCCACATTTCAGGATGCTGCTAGACAAAGTCCTAGCTTGCCAGTCTGGATATTTTGTTCATGATTTTCAACAGGGTAACAAATTTCACCCAAAAGTGAACTGCAGGGTGCTTGTCTCAGCAGTACACACAGCAGCAACTCCAGCTGTTCACTGAGTCATATTGTGAAATAAGAAAAGTGTGATACTATTTATAAAGGTTTAGTAAGTTTTGTGTAATGTTTGTATTTCTGTATTAACATAACTTAAGAACAGGGGCCTCCTACTATATTTAAACAAATACTGAGTGGTGTAGTACACAACTAGTGTTGTTTGACTTCTGTGTGCTGAGAAGACCTGTGAACTGCTAACAGCTGTCTGTATGGAATTGCAAGTAGGTACTGGAGGGGTTCGATTGTGTGCATTTGTGAGCTGACAAATTAACACTGAGGCTTAGTAGCAACTCTTTCACTCTAGATGTTGGGGGCATGAGAATTGGATAGCCAAAGCCCAATGCCGTTGGAGCCTTCTCCCATTCTGGGCACAATGCGATGCTAAAGTAATCCTGGATTAAAAATATTTTTGTTCAAATACTTAATCTGTTATCTTAGGTTTCTTAAGCTGCTATTGTTCTTTTCAGTTATTCCTAGCTAACAGCTAACACTAATAAGAGTCTTATTAATAATAGGCTTATGTAACTTTTTTTTTGCCTTTTGATAAAATCCAGATTTTTCAGTTGCTTCACTCAAATTTCAAGTGAAACTTTGCACAACATACTGATAAAGCATTTTAGAGAGTTTTTTACCTCTGAATATTCAGAATGTACTGAGTATATTTATAAAGTTTTTCATTTTAAATGCTTCTGGCATCAGGATGCTGGTTTGCCCTTCCATCACTTACAAACCCATCCACAGCAACAGTAAATCTACTTCAAAAAAAATTCAGTAAAATAGTGGATTTAGTTCAACTGGCAGACACAAGTTGTCTCCCAATGTAAAGATATTGTCAGCAGTGCTAATACCAGATTTTGTCGTAAGAGGTAAATAAAGCTCTGAAAAGTGTTTTATGTTCAGAAACATGGGTCAAATGGTTCCCTTTCAGGTATTTTGAAACATAAAAGTTACCTACTGCAGATAGTAGGAAACAACTTCTTGTTCAACAACTAATAATCTCAAGAAATACAACAGAATACCTATAGCTTCAGAACTGAGAAAGCAAACTAGCAGAAGCTGCAGGATTTGAAGGACACTAACTGCTATGGTTGGGAGAATAAAGGTCTGTGTGTTGCTGAAGGAGTGTCTTGGGCAGCAAATGTCTTTGCCTCCTACGAACCAACACACAAAGCTGCTATGTGGCAGCTTAGGCAATTCAAGACTGACCTATTGTCTCTCTCTGCAATGTCAGCAGGAGGGTAAGCAGCCCATAATGTCTGTATGAAGGATTTGTGTGCTTATATAGATTTTTTTCTGTTCCTTTTTTTATCTCTCACTGAGACTTTGTTGTTCTTCATGCTTCTCCTTTATCATATTTTATGACTGTCAGACACTAGAAAGCTTGAAAATCTCATGTTGCATATTTTGCCATTTTACCTTTCCTCACAGTGTCAGTTCTGACCTGCTTTCTTCAGTATCAAACTGTTAGAACTAGAAATACCTGTTACATTGGTAAGCTTATCATATAAAACCTTGGAGTTTCAGCTTTCAAATTTAAAATGATTCTGTAATGCTACTGCTTTGTGAAACATTGCTTGCTAGGATAATTTGTACTTGAAGTTGAAAAAAGATAGCAAAGTACAATATTAACATCTGTATCTCATAAGTAAGTATGTCTTGCAGATATTTCCATTTTCTGAAAAAAAAAGAGCCTAAAGTCATCGGAAATATTTTTCCCCATGCTGTCATTCATGATTTTAAATAATTCCAGCCGGTTTACATTGTTAACTCTTTTCTCCAATTATCAGAAACATTTCAATCTAACACTGGGTTCTTTCTATTAAAACATTCCATTTACAAAAGGCACACCAGTTACACTATTTGGAATTGTGAGGCTAAAAATGTTGTGTGGCCAGTAAAAATGGAAGGCTGTTACACAAGGCAATACAAATCAATGCAAGCTCAGCTCAGGCAGGGCCTGCT
This sequence comes from Cyanoderma ruficeps, assembly GCA_008694505.1. NCBI lineage: Eukaryota > Metazoa > Chordata > Aves > Passeriformes > Timaliidae > Cyanoderma > Cyanoderma ruficeps. The sequence goes on from VZDJ01000594.1 coordinate 18,288,076, forward strand.
ATCTGCCATCATACTGTCTTGTAACTGGTGGGAAAATTGTAGGAATGAGCTTGCCTCCTTATCACTCATCTTTTTTACAATGTAAAAAGAAAAATAATATGACTCAGTTTCTACTCATAGCTACTCATTCAAATACATGCTTACCAGGTTCTTTGTTCCTTGCACTAAAGCCTTCAGTAATACATATCATAAGAAACAAGATTACACACTGTGTATCTGAGCTTCCTTTTAGATCTAGAATGCTACAAGCTAGTGTACAAGGGATCATTAATATAACAGTTTTCAGATTTTCCACATTCAAAATATTTTTAATTCTCCAGACCAGAGGCAGGGAGAAAAGGTTGGAAAAAATGTCCTACTTTGGCCCTTCAAAGCTCATTTCAGATATAAGGCTCCCACCCAAACTGGAGGAATCTCAGGTAATGACACAATGAAGACAAAGCCTTGGGAAGAGGATTCAGAATTCCCTCTTTGCCTTTACAAAAAAAATCTATATAGCAGGAGCAGTACTGTGCACTGTTTTTTTCTGAGAGTAGCACTAGCTTCTTTCTTTAGTAAATAAAGAACATGTAATGCTGTAAACATTCCTCACACAGGAGGTATGTTCTCCATTTGTGCTTGTGGCACAGTTTGAGCTGAAGAGATAAAGAAAATCTAGATCAATGGGAAGAGCTTAACATCCCTTTTTTTGTTTCTAAATGGTAGGGCAATAAGGGAGGTGTTCCATGTTCAATAGCTTCTATTTTTAGATGTTTCCCTTCTAGTTATGGTTTTCTCTGAGCTAGATGGGGTGTTCATATTTTAAAACTTCATAGTTTCATAGAAAAGAGAAAATCCTTGCCTAGAATGCATTTAATCTGAGGGGGACCTGTAAATACATTATTTTTCTTTCCCTTGAGGTGTAATGTAAATTTTATTTGGTGTAGCTTTACCTGGTTATATATATTTGGTATCACTGATGTAGGAGATTCCTGGGTTTTTGCAAGTTCAAGGCTCCAAACTCTCTCACCCTGGTTCAGATGAACATCAGTGCTGAAAGAAAGAACACCTATTTTTGATTAGAGCAGAACCCAAACAGCACCAGTCTCATCAGCAAAAGCTGCTGTGGAATGAAATCATCTTTTAAGACAATCTTAGATAGGAAAGTCTAAGCCTAACCTCAGAAGTTAGGATCTAAGCCTAACTTTAGCTGTTATACTTAAACTAGAAGCATGTTTCTATGTTGCTCTGCAAAAGATTCTATGTGTGCATAAGATAAAACTCATCTTACAGGCCGTTACAGACTGCTTTGAAACTTGCATGTAAAAACCTAGCTTTATGTCTTCTTCAGCACACTTTTTTCTTATTTTAATATCAGCCTGCCCAATTTTGGGAGGAAATAAAGTTGAGATTCTATATTTAGTGCTTGGTGGCTTTGACAGCACAGAACCAATGTAAGTGAGATGGGATGTGAAACATTCTTCAAGAAGAGTCTTTCACACAGACACGTTGAATAGACCCTGGGCTGAAAAGTAATTTCTCCAAAACTGCGTCTCAACCTGATGCTCAGGACATCTTGAGACATCAGTGTCCATCTTAAACATTTCAAGGGATTTGTCAATTGTAACCCAAAGACAATTATACACATGAAGAAGAAAGTGGTGTATTTGCTTTTGGTTTCAACTTTAACACAGCGGAATATGATTTTTTCAGGTTTGCTGTGTTAGAATCTGGTGTGTCTCTCTTTTCTGAGATATTCACCCCCATTTTACTGCTATAAAGGTCCTAAAAACTGTATCTGTTGTTTGTATTTCTTAGCAAAAGGAGAAAACCTGCATCTAAGCATAAATTAGGGACTACTGAATAATACTGCTTTTAGGCTTAAGATGCATCCAGAGACTGCAAAAATTACACAGCTCGCTTGAAATGTAATTGATTGTAATTTGATTGATCCCCTCTTGTTTTCTGGCATGCAAAAATAATTGGTCCAATCTAATCACTAGTCAGTACCCACAAGTATTTGTGAAATAGTCTGACACTTAAGGACAAGGTAATTACAAAGATGGTAGCAACATAACTAGAATTGCCTCCATTTTGTTATGCCATCAACCAATTTTCAGGTTGTTACAAGAAGGAATTTAGGGCTTACGGATGCGGACAAAAGCCAAGCATTCACTTCATTTTCTCTAGCAGTGGCCTCATTCCACTGAATAGGAAATACTTGCTGACTCAAATAGGAAAGGTGAGACTAGGCTGCCTTAGAGCTCTCTTGTTTCTCTCCTTTAGTGAAAGTTGAGGAAAACGTGGCAAATTACTCATCATACGTGGATACTTTCAAGTGAAGTGTGCTTTAAGCACACACAAGCACACCCCCTCAAGAGTGTATATAGTTGCTTAGGCCAAGCAGAAGAATGTGTGATTGCTTTACACTGCACATTGATGTAATAGAGCAAGTGGCTGAGTGTCTGGATTCCTAGAGCCTTGCCAAGATACAAAAGAGGATAAAATGATGCCTAATGCAATTCACACTCCTGAAAGACCATCCTACGTTGTAGAATTAGGAACAAAGTGAAGACATGCACATTTTGGACCTGCAGATGAAATGTACATAGCTCTCACCAGTGAGCTGTGGGTAATGGTGATCACGAGGTGTAACTGAACAGCTTAGCAATGCTGTCTCTATATTTATTGCTATATCTTTATTTTTGTGGCAATCTTATCATTCTACCCTCACTGAATAATGATGATGAAAAATGTCAGTTCATGCAGAATGTGGCTATAAGAAGTGGAATGTTTCATTTTTTGGAGGCAGTGCAAGGTATTGTATTGATCTTTAACTACTATGTAGTCTGGATACAAGCTATATGATAAGCTGTCTATTATGCTGTGGCAGCTGATTAAGACATGCACTTTTACTATCAAAGTTTAAGAGGATCACAGCACATTTTTTATCAGCAAATATTTGAAATTGAAATCAGAAATGCTTGAAATGTAATATGCTCAGCATTCCCATCCACCTTGGGCTTTGAGTCTGTTCTTATCTAAACCATGAACTTGTACATGGGAAGTTAAAAACTACTAATGGCTGTACCAGGACATAAATAAATCTGGAGATAAACAGCCTCAGTTCTCATTTGGCAATTTACTTACTTATCCCACAGGTTACCATTGTGTATGTATGCATGAATGTATGTAAGCACACAAAGATCATTACATGGGTGTAGGCATGTAAGAAAGGATTACTTATATTACTTCTATATTTTGGAATGCATACAGGTGGGTTTTGAATGTCTCCGAAGAGGGAGACTCCAGCCCTTCCCTGGGCAGCCTGCTCCAGTGCTCTGCCACCCTCAACATAAAGCTCTTTCTCATGTTGAGATGAAACTTGTATTTTAGTTATGGCCATTGCTCCTCATCCTGTCACTTGGCACCACTGAAAAAGATCTGGCACCATCCTCTTGGCACCTGCCTTCGAGATATTCCTTTGCATTGATTAGTTCATAAAGAGTAGTTCATATTTTGTTCACAAAAGTTCAGTTTGAGGGCAGGGTGGTGGTGTTTGCCTGCTTTCTTAGTTGGTTGGGTTTTGTTTGGTTGGATTGCGTTTATTTTTTGATGGCAAGAAATTACGAAGTAGCTCCAGCACTCATGGAATACTATGGTCGCAACTCATGCGGGGCCCAGTCCCACTCTCAGCAGTTCTGTCGACTGCTACGTCTCCCGCTGGCGGAAGGAGCAGTCACCAATCCCACTAGGGATGCTGTCGAGCTGAGCAGGACGGGGCCGGGCTGCAGGGCAGTGGGCAGCACCTGCGGGCACCGCGGAGCGGCGGGCAGTCGGGCGCGGTGCGGTCCGGACCGCTGAGGCAGGACAGCTCCCGCCGCCGCCCTCACGCCCGCCGCGCTCCCGCCAGCCGAGGGCGGGCGGGGGGCGCTCCGGGCCCGCCGCCGCGCACGGACACGTGACGGCCTCACGTGGGCAGCATGGCGGCGCCCAGAGCCGCCGGCGCGCTGCGGAGCGGAGGTGAGTGCGCGCCGCCGCTGCCGCCGGGGTGAGGCGCGGGCCCGGCCCCCGCTCCGCCCTTCCCGCCGGCTGCCGCCGCCGCGCCGCTGCTCACTCGGGGCTCGCTTTGAAATCGAGGAGCGAAAGGTCCCGCCGCCGCCGCGCCCGCCGAGGGCTGCGAGACAGCGCTCCGCCGGCCGGGGCGCGCGTGGCGGCGGGGCCTCGCAGCTGTCAAGTGTCGGCTTCCCTCACGGCGCGTTTCCCCGGCGCCGGGCTGGGCGTGGGGCCGGCACACGGCAGCTCCCGCCGTCCCGGGGACCCCGCGGTGCGGGAAGGCTGTAGGAATGTTTTGCTCTAGTTTTGCTGCGGTGGTTTTTGCTGCTGAAGTAATCTGACATGAGTATACGTGTTTCTTCTACCAACCCGTTCAAGTGCAGAACTTCCTACCTGCTGGCACGCCCGTCTGTGTAATGGCTTTTCGGCTCCCCTTGTCCCCTGTGCCCTGAGGTTCTCTGACGAGCACTTTTTTATCGCAAAACCTTTCTCAAGCTAAAGTTGTGTGCTCATGTCCTACATCCGTCTTCAGCCCCATGCGCACTTAAAAACCCGATGTCTGTCATCCAGTTAAAAGAACCTAGGGAATTAAATTTGTTAAGCCTACTTACCTTCCGTTCAGGCATCAAACCTTGTTCACCTTCCCCAGGGGATATGCTTTTACAGAGACTTGAGAAACTGAAACTGTCATAGTTAAGACAAGACTGATTAGACAAAATCCAATTTTCCCCGAATTGGACAGTTCAGTATAATTTAATTTTCAAATAGTGAAAGACAGAAGTAATTTAAATTAGGTTTCTGCTCACCTAAGAGTATCTGTTCTACCTTTATTGAGCAAAATTACTTTTTTATAGCTTCTTTTTTTGTTGTTTGTTTTCTTTTTAATATATCTGATGTTACATTTTTATAAATTATGAAAGCTTTATTATGGAATTGTTTCTGCATAAGTGCATTTGAGCGCTAGAGATCTTGGAAGTTTATATACTGATTAAATGCTTTCTCCATGTATCAGAAGGACTTAGGCTAGCCTAAAAAAACCCTTTACTAAAAAAAACTGACTGAAAGATACGAGGAAATTAAAAAGTACTTTTTGGTAATCACATAGGGAAGTTATTTGAATAGTCTCTGCCTTGCTAATGTTAGAATTCAAACACTTTCAACCCAAGGAGAAGGCACACAACCGTTTAGGGTGTGAGTGGTTTCCACAAACCTTTGTGAAATTCTGTGTGCTCAAATGATGCATTTCAGAATGGACTGGCAGTGGGCTGAACTGCATTTTAGCTGTCACCTTTTCTTGAAGAGTATTCCAAAAAAATGTTACAGGTGATGCATGGGAGCGTGAATTGAATTTACTATTTTGTAAAAGAAAACTAGGAAACACCCAGAACACAGGCACATCGAGCCACTGTCATAGTTTGTAGTTAGAGATAGTACGGATTGTGTGCTGATTCACTGGCTTGTAAATGGTCTGATTAGGTATTATCACAGTTTCAGGTATTATCATAATTGAATCTGTGCTACTTTATTGGTAATGAAGTAGAAGACATGAAAGAACTGATTTTATATCTACAATTGTCTCTCAGATGATTTAAATCATAGTAATCTCTTAGAGATCTATTTATTTTATACAAGTGAATTATTGTACAGTAGAAGCCCCTAATTTCTATACAATGAAATTTCAGGGTTCAGGGCCACAGGGAAATAATTGATGAGAAGACATCCCATGTAAAATGAGTTACTTTTGTATTACATACCGATATAACTGATTCCTGATCTTGCTTCCCTAACAATGAATAAGAATTCTGTGATAATGTGTGTGACTTACTGTGGGCCAGGTTTTTAAAGTCAGTTCAGTATAGACTGACAGGGTGTGATACATCCCTTGCAGATGTGGTTTGTGTTCCCAGGCTGGCTGCTTGCTTGGGAAGGGGCTGAGCTGCCTTGTTCAGCCTCTTGTGGAACTGGGAATTTGTCCACAGGCTCCTCAGTGGGAAACCTGCAAACTGCACCTGACTAGAAGCTATGGCTGTCTCCAGTACCACAGAATGTGAGATGTGAGATGGTGCTTCTTCTGTGGCTGCAGAGCCTTTTAGAGATGTGTGTTTTCAAAATTTTTTCTGGGAATGTTATTCTTTCCCCTCTATTAGTAAAATGAGGAGGAAATACATAAATGTGGTTTAAAAGTTTTTAATTTTTTTTTATAAAAAAAGAGGGACATAGCTGGAGTTGATTCTGTTGCAATACAGCTTCAAAACCTCACACTTTCAAGTTTGCCCAGAAGCGCCGTGTCTCATTAGAAATGAGTTGGGGTTTGGTTTGTTGGGGTTTTGTTTGTTTGTTTGTTTGGGGTTTGTTTGTTTGTTTGGTTTTTCTTTTTTGGGACAGTATAGGTCACAAGTGTGGTTCACAAGCCTCACCAGTAATGGTTGAGTATTTTCTGTACTTCATAATTAGGTTAGCCAAAACTGTGTGTATTAAAGGAATTATGAGCTCTTCTCCAGCAGGGTATTTATATGAAAATCATCAAACAATCCTGAAGCATTACTCGAGTTAGAAACGTTAGTTGGACTAGTAAAGAAGCTGTAGCCAGTGACTGAGGCAATGTGAAGTGATCTGGTTTACATGTTCTAGGTAGAGTGCAGACATGTGATTTTATGTAGTTTTTCTTTCTGGTCAGACACAGCTTTGACATTTAGGATGTTAAATTGGTAATCAACTTTTAAATTGCCATTTTATGCTGGACTCTGCATGTTACTGTACAGAAGTGTACTATGGGGTCTGCATCTGGGAAGTGATTAAATAAATAAAGTACCTGCTTTGCTGAATCTTTTACTGAGCAGTGTTTCTGATACAGTTAATTTCTTGCATTTTTTTTAATCTGCAGACCTTGGTAATGTTCATGGTTTTACAGGATTCAAACTTTTCAGTATTTCTAAGAGGAAGTGAAGGACTCAAAAATAGATGATTTTCTTTTTTTTTTCCCTGAAATCAAAGTATTCATTCCAGACTTTTTTTTTTTTTGCTGCTGTATGCTACTGGATCAGTCTATTTCCATCTTTCTGATGGTGCATTTTGGAGCAGCAGTTATATTTCTTTTTTAAAAATTGTTATAGCTTGCTCTTTGACAAGCATATTTAACCACAAATTTCAGCATATTAGATACCATTCTCATGTTAAGAATGAATCATAAAAATCTTCTTAGCCCTATTAATATTCAAATGGTAGAAGTATCTCTTTGTCTGTATTTTTCTCACTGTTAAAAAGAAATTCAGAAAAGTACAACTCAAACAGTTACCTATAGTAACTTTCAGTACTTTTAACCTGAAGCTTTTAAAAAAATTAACCATAGAATATACAGATAACGGTTTTAGGGAGACTTGACTGTTTCCTGGTATTCCAAACTTACAATTAAATACATCCTGTAATTCTCTCTCTCTCTCTTTTTTTTTTTTTTTTT